>JAEVFL010000028.1:0-94319 GCA_021018615.1 Phlebopus sp. FC_14 | reverse complement strand
CGATAATAAACACAGCGAAAGAGACGTGAACCGGTGGGACAAGCCATCAAAAGGTCATTAGTGTCAAATTTCTCCCTGTCCTTTCTGATACACAATACGAGCGCAATACTCAACTTTGAGCGGAATTCAAATAGCGGCCACCAAGGATCCGAGCTTGGAACAGGCTCGTCATAATACGCCTTTGCTATGGTTTAAATTGTGGATCGGTCTGTGTGCACTGATCATCCAAAGATCTGGATTTTCAGAGCTTACCGTTCTGATAGACTCCAGGCACGTGACTTATGTATGCTAAGTTACATAATGCGACGCGACGACGCGTTCGTAGGTTGTTTCAGCACCATGAGGATGCGCATAAACGACGCCGTCGACAAGCCTACACAACCACTCGCATCCTGTCCCTCATCGCTACGCTGCAGTGACACCCAGACTTCCCCTGATATATGCGCCAAGCTGATCACCACGACCCACGATGGCCGCACCGAAGGTTCGTTTTCGTCTCTCCCGCGTGGAGTACATGCTAATCGTGGTCCGGCTCTTTCTCGACTATAGCATTGGTGCTGAGTGTTGGAAAGCCAATTCTAATTGGCAGGAACCCTAATCTCTGGTCGGTTTGATGTAGCCTGACTTCATCTTTGATGGTCATCTCGTATCGAATAGCTCGTACGTCATACCGGATATCGTCGTTTCAAGCCTGCATTGCAAGTTATATGCGTCAGTTCGGGCATGCCTTCATCTTCCTCCCCCATTAATCCCTGTGCAACTCGCAAACTCATAGTATCCCGTCGGCTACGGGGGGTATCATTGTATCGTGCCAGGTGCGAGCCCTCTTACCGTCGCATCAACCCTGACAAACAATGCTCTGAGAAGGACCTCTCCACGAATGGTGTGATAGTCAACGGACATAAGATCAGGAAAACATCTGCCATTATCATGCATGGTGATACCATCAGGATACCTGCGTCGCAAGGTAGGTCCCGTTGCATCGCCGCGTTCGATTGTGATGGCTCTCGCCATAGTGTTTCAATGTGTCCAAAAATGGAGACATCTCCCAAATAAACGCTCTTCTCAAAACGCCCCTTCCAAATCACAATCTGTAAAGGTAACCTCGTACCCCTTCTGTTTCCGTAGGAGCGCTTCAACCCGTAATTCCAAATCATCGTTTCAGGACCTTGGTCGTTACTTAATTACCTCACACTGCCTCGGAACCGGCAGCTATGCCACTGTTCACCTTGCACTTGACACCCTCGCACACCGCCAGGTTGCTTGTAAAATTATTAAGTGCAAGGAAGGATCCGGGAGTGATTTAAAGGAAATGAAGGAGGCGACTTTGCTTATGGGGTTACATCATGTGCGTTTTGCTTCTTTGTGCGGGGACCTGGGGTCATGATAATATATACAGCCCAACATTAATCGCGTCTACGCAGTTAACTCTGACGATAGCTTCCTCTATATCTTGCTCCAGCTTTGTACTGGTGGCGATCTTTTTACGTATATTACCACGCATTCGCGGCGCAGGCTATGCGAGGGCGAGGGGAAGTATATCACTTTCCAGCTACTAAAGGGGTTAAAGTATTTGCATGATAGGATGATCTCCCATCGGGGTGAGTTGCCCACCATATCTTCTAGTATGTTCATTGACTGTTTACCTCCCAGATCTCAAGGTCGGCTTCTTCCTTTTCTCTCGCCGTACTCACCCCCAGGTCCGGCAGCCCGAAAACATCCTTCTTCATAGCCCAGGCCCCTATCCTCGGATCCAGATCGCTGATTTTGGTCTTGCCCGACCAAAAGCGTATCAATCCACCCTGCATGTATGTGGCACGGTCTCATACCTGCCACCTGAGGGAGTACTGGCCCTCGATAACAAGGATCTGGGGTACGTTGGTATGCCGGCCGATTGTTGGAGTGTTGGGTGCGTGTTGTTTGCAATGCTGACGTGAGTGGCTGTCGCTTTGTGCAATAGTCTCCTTATTAATAATGACGGTCATTTTGATGATGGACGTATGTATATATGCTGATAGAGGCGGCCACCCATTCGACTACGACGACTCTCGTGATGCGGCAGCGAATGACGAACTAGCAGAAAACGGAGAAGATACAATTGGATTCTCGCAACGCTCGTATCTTCAAAACGAGCGGACAAAGCAGCGGATTCTTGACGGGAACATATATTTCTGTGATTCGATCTGGAATACGCTGAAGGATGGTGCGTAGACCGGCCGTTTTGTATCACACTCACAAGACGTATTTTCTCTCCGTGACCCTGTTCGTTGATGATGACGCCCCTGATGCATGGACCCTTGCAATTTGAACGATTTGCTGATGGATACCTTTTCATCTTTCTTACGACGCAGCTAAGAACTTGGTCTGCCATCTTCTTATCCCCGACCCACAGCAACGTGCAACAGTGTACACGGCGCTCAGAAGTTTCTGGATCACTTCGAACCTTGAAGAGCTGGAACGTGCGTATCGCGAGCGGATAAGGACGGCGCATTCGTGAAACAAACCGAACCTCTCTTAGACGACATCTGCATATATTGGCACGTGCGTCGCCACCTCTCTCCACGTCTATGTATTGCGGTCTGCAGTGATGTTCACGTCGTGTATTCCTGTCATCTGTAGTGTGCTCCACATGTTCGAAATCAATGATGTTTACTCTCCGTTTATCCGGGGCGGTTGCTGGTGCTCGGTCTCTGCGGCACTGATCTAAGCCTTGAGAAAGTTGGCGTGGACTTAAATAGGTCGAGCCGTTAACGAGTGTCTCTGGAAAGACAAGGCTGTGCTGGAAAGAAAACTCACAGTGAATGTGGTCCGAAGCGAATGTTGAGATCTATGTGGTGCATGTTAGCAACGGTAGGATCGGAACACGGAAGACAGAATAACTACACGCACAAAATAGTAACTGTGATCATATCCTTCCTGGCTGCGCACGCGGACTTGCACCTCGTCGTGCCCTGCGTCGCGCGCTGCTTTAAGGAACTTTTCCGGGTGGAGTTGGTGAAGGAAGTTATCCGCCGTGCCCTGCCGTACCACCACAAGTCAATCATCAAAACGCAATCAGTCGTCGGTGGCGTACATAGTCGATCAAAATATTGACGGCTCCCTTGGCCCTCCCTACCAATATAGTCGCGTCATATTTCTCCTTCCCCTCTTCGACTGCGCCGTCGAGGTACCCACTAAATGCCTTCGTACCCCATGGCACTGCAGAGGGCTCGCAGATTGGGGCGAAGGCGGAGCAAGAACGGTATTGTTTGGTCCCAGAAATGAGAGATGAGAGATAGAGAGTAAGAGCACCGTGTCCACCCATAGAGTGGCCGAAGATGGATTGGCGGGAAAAATCCTGTTGTGTAATAAGTTGGGATGTGTGAAGACCACTAGAAAGATGAGAGACAGGCTTACGACGGGGATTCCGGCACCAACGATCACCTGCGGCAACTCGTGCGTTACGTGGGTCAGCATATTGTAATGCTTGGACCACTTTGGGTTCGTCGCGTTGAGGTAGAATCCCGCACCTGTTGAGCGTTATGACCAGGCTGGCCTCTAGGTACGCCTGACATAGCACTTGCCTGTCCCAAAGTCCCAATCCGCGTCCTCACCGTCGACCCCAGCTCCTCGGGGCGACGTATCGGGAAAGATTAATGCAATACCTTCCGCAGCGGCATCGCGCATGAAGCCACCTTTTTGAGCACTATTCGCAGCGAATATTTTACCAGCCGAAGGCGGTGGGGAGGTCAACAAATGAGCGAGAGACGAACAGGAGGCTAGGAAGAGAGATGAGAGCTATTACCCACCCATTGTCCTCTGAGCACGTCAGTCCTGCGAGGTATACCAGCACAGGGACCTTACCCTGAGCGGCATTGGCAGGGAGAAAGAGGTTAAACTGAGCATCAAGGTCGCCGAGTGCGGCAGACTGGGGACGTTATCGTGCGAGATGTACAAGAGATGAATGAGGGTGGGCAGGGTGCAGGTGGAGGAAATAATCAACATCCATCGCTGCACATTGTAGCAAGACTCACTCTGAACTTGTACTTTGTCAACGTCCCCTCGTAGTGCTTGTTCGTAGAGAGCGTTTGGAGTGTTGCCATTCCGTTCGTTCGTACGAGGCCTATACTTCAAATTCAACTTAATGATCACTGAGGAATGTTAGTGTTGATAATCGTCGGTTTGATCATACATCTCACGGCTGCAGCCTGGGAGATTCGGGTCAACACACAAAGAATATTGTTGTCGTCCATGAGGGCCGCATCAACGCATTCAAATCTCTCCCCGTTCTTATTCATATGCATCGTTGATTACTACTAAGGCCTAGACGATGAATGGGGGTATCGTGCAGCCAGCCTTGGTAAAGTGCTTGTAATGTAACAACTCCGGCCGTATGTACTTGGACTAGGTTTCTCGTGTACCGACGCCGTCGATCAAGTTGGAAGCCAGACCAAGATGGTGAATGGTACGCCATCCCTGATCAGAGCTAGTGCCTCGAGTTTGGTCTCGATGTTGAGCTTGGAGGGTCGATTTCGCCACCGCGGCTTTGCTCGTCATTCGGAGTAGTTGGCATCGGTGGTAGGTGCATTTCAGCTGTCCCCTGCGTGGCCTGTCTCTCGTCCGTCGC
This sequence comes from Phlebopus sp. FC_14, assembly GCA_021018615.1. NCBI lineage: Eukaryota > Fungi > Basidiomycota > Agaricomycetes > Boletales > Boletinellaceae > Phlebopus > Phlebopus sp. FC_14. The sequence continues at coordinate 89,713 of JAEVFL010000028.1, read as the reverse complement.
ATCCACACGCAGGCCCTTGTATTCGTGATCTCTGACCGGAGATGGTTTACACTCTGGCAGCCGTCTATTCCCAGCGTGGTCTTCGTCAGAGGGTGAACTGGGAGACGGAGGGGACGTAGAGGGAGAGAGCGCGCGATCGAGTATCTCCTCCATCCTCATCCTCTCCTGGTCAGATAGAGTGCGTCTGAGACCTTCTCCTCCCATTCCTGGCACACCTCTGCCTTCCTTTTCCTCTCCAACAGTAGCAGCCTCCCTTTCGCCCATCCCTTGCAAAGGAGCAACGGGCTTACCCATGCCTTCGCGTGCCACCTTCGCCTTCCTCCCGTGCTTCCCCTCCCAACCGACCCACACACCATCTACAACATATCCTTCCTCCTCCTCGACTCCTGCAAGCAAATCCGCGACTCCACTGTAAAACCTCCCCGCGCTGAAGCCCACTTCTTTCCCTCGCACCCACGCCCTCATACCCTTGCTCTTTCCAGTTCCCGCCCCATTGAGCAGAGAGCCAGTTAGACCTCCAGTAATCCCACCCGTCCAGCCGACGAGATCGAGATGATTGACGTTTCGCAACGTGCCGAGGTACGTGCCCCAACGTGCTGATTGAACAGAGACAAGTCCGTCATTGGGCCCCTCTTGGGCGAATATGATTGAATGCGGGTATCTATGTGCACATACAAGAGGCTTGAGTAACATGACGAGTGGAGGATAAGTAGACAAACGAGAGATACATACTTCCACGCATCGATCAACCCAGGTTCATACTCTGCACCCCAACTAAAGTACCTTACATCTTTTGCATCGGGCGTCGTACGATTGAACTCTTCCACTGCCTCCCTTGTCAGACACTCGAATGCCTTTCCGTCTCCACCCCCATTTGGGAGCAGGTCAAGGAGGGAGAGGACAGCTGGGAGGTGCGATGAAGCAAGGGTGAGGAAGTGAGAGGCGAATGAGGAACCATGATGTGGGGTAGCAATTGTAGTGAGTGAGAGAACACGGAATGTGCGTTGGGTAAGATGAGTTGTGAGGTAACGACAATCGAGGCCGCCCTGATATGCGTGAATGAACGAGCAACAAACAGCGGAGAGCACAATGTACAAACCATGCTGTGTCCTACGAACCTCGAGGCTCACTCGTAAAGGAATAGTCGGATAATGGAGATGGTACGCACCAATCAGATGTACTCCCCGGCCAGGATACGTCTCCGATATCCTTTTCTCGAGTACCTTGGCGCGGTCGACTGGTGACGACGTAGCCGGCACGCGAGTAATGAGGACCTCGCAACCACTAGCTTCGAGAACCTCCTTGATCCCGCGCCAATGTGACACTTGTAGGGGTGCAATGGCGGGTCCAATGGTCACGGAATCAAAACCGAGAAGACCATGACAAAATACAAGGGGTGCTTTCGGAGCACGGACTGGGGCAGTCAGTTAGTGTGGCCGCGGCGAACGAAGATAAGATGCACATTTGTTCCGAAACCCGGCACCGCCCTCTTCAATATCTTCGTCATCCAAGACGGCAGAGGCACTTTCTGTTCTCTCAGGATCTGAATCCGACTGGAACCACCACCTTGCGAGCGATTGCGACGGGGCAGGCTGCGTTGGGGCAGAGGTGTATATCGAGCGGAGAGTCTCAATTGATGAACGAGGGGGTGGAGACCGGATGGAAGATACACGCGCACTTGTGAGCGACGGATCTGGGGTGGTCGGTGAAACGAGAAGTGGAGGATCGTGAGCGGCGGAGAGGGAGGCGGTTGGACGTGTAGAGCGGGCTGCCGAAAGGAGTGGGGATGGTCTCGAGAGCGCATGAGACACGGAGAACGACGAGGAGATTCGGGCAGCGGGTGGTGGAGAGAGTAATATAGATTCTGAGAGGGCTTCGTGCAGTGCGGTGAGCATCGGTGAAGGTGGGCTCGATGTCGATGGAGAGGGCTCGTCAGTGGTGTTGGTTGCATCTGAGAACGAGCGGGAATGAGAAGAATACCTGAGCAGCGGTGCGGGTGGCATTCGTGAGCTGGAGTAGTGTGGTTGACGAGGCAGGGCAAGTGCTCTTGCACGCAGCATGGTGGCTCCCTGCAAATCAGTATGTGTCTGCGATGAGAGCAACGATTCAAGACGTCGTGAAAGCAGGTTGCTCGTCGTGCGAGACGAGGAGGAGGAGGAGTCCATGCACGTCCTAGCACTGGGCAAGTTGGCTGGCTGGTTGCGTGTGGCTGTGCGCCTGCAATGTCTGGTCCACACTTGCCGTCCGTGCTCAAGTCCAAGCCAGCGACCCAAGACAGTGAGCATCTTCCTCGTTGGCGACGTCCAATTGCTCATGGACAGCAGCAACGACCACTCTGGCACAGTTCAACGCCAGTCATGCTCGTGTGACGTCCCCAGCAGAGTATGTCGCCCTCCACAGCTGCTTTGTCCGACTAACACTATCCAGAACACCGATTTTCATTTGTGCATTCCAAGGTAGCTTGAGTACACCCATCTACCGTCTACCGCCAGACCTGATCCCCCCCGAGACTGCAACAGACTCTTTCCAACCCGTGAGCGTGTCATGCTCCATCGCAAACGCGATCACGACTCGCAGGACGATCGCGATATTCTCACTTGGAACGAGTGATGGCACCCTTGCGGCTTTGCGTATCACTGCATAGTCCATTTCTGTGTTTGTATCATTCACCGTCGCCTGGCGTTACGACTACGCTACCCTGCCAATATCGACCCGGACAGAGCAAACATCTGTTCAGCTGGTTTCCCAAAGTGAAAGCAGCACTAGGCAATCATCGGCCATCAATCATATCCCTTCCCACTTCGTTGTTTGATTCTCTTGCCCTTCTTATGATGTTTCTTCCCATTGGCTCCCCTTCCTGCATCCAACGATGTCATCCGTTCCCCCATCCTCAATGGCGTCCCGTCATCCCTCACGGTACTTTGATGCGGGTATAGCTGTGCCCTCGAGAACTCTTGTCCATGCCTTGCAGACCCCTGCACGAAGGCACGCGCCGGGAGAGAAGAGGTTTGCACAAAAAAGTCTCGGTCCAAAGCTTGTGATTTGGAACTCGACGCTTGGTCCGCACCTCTAATAAGACTCGTGCTGGCGTTCGCAGTAGTCGTTGGGAGTGTCGCCGGCTGGTCGAACCTATCAAGCCCCTTTCCAACCCCAGTTAGAGGCACTCGTTCCTTCGTAGTCGCGTGTAGAAGCGATAATTCATGCGTGCGCGCATTGAACAATTCCCTGTTTGTTCCAGGCGGTGGTTCACAGAATAAAAGTCTCCCGTTGACGTAGTCTTTGAGGATATACCTGGACGCCCTAGCTTCGTCTGGGCTCCCTTGACCAGAGCGCATAAAACCCCGTGCAACTACGGAACGCCAGTGTCAGAAGTCCAGAGACATAGCAGGCGCCGACTCACTTGCATATGCAACCAGCAAGTCTTCCGCCGTTACCTTCCCGTCCCCACCTTCCTCCACTCCTTTGATTCTTATTCTTAAGCCATACGTCGCCTCTAGCACTTCTTTGGGAATTCTCCTGACCACCAATCCCACGGGCCCAATGTACTCTCTCATCTGATCAATAGGCAACACTCCATCGCACACCAGTGCCGCCTTTGTCGTGGCGAACTGAGGGAAGACCAGACCTGGACAGTCGCAGAGAATGAGGGTCGGAGTGAGGTGGATCGTCTGAAAGTGTTTGGTCTTTCCTGGCGTGGAGGAGACACTAACTTTTTTGGAACCAAGAAGTGCATTGATCGTACTGGATTTGCCAACATTTGGGTAGCCTACCAAACCAATAACAAGCTTGGTGGGGGGTTCGCCGGAGGGCGTAGTGAAGGCTGGGGACACACACGTCTAATCAGTCTCTTCCTTATGGTCATATCGAAGAGAAAATACCGGATAGGTCAGGGGCTGCGGCACCGAACAACTCCTCGAGTTCCAGTACATTTAGTACTTTCGTCCTCGGGTCGCGTCCATCAGGCGAATCCTCTTCCGTAGATACGTACATGTGTCCTTCCTCTTCGTCTGAGTTGTCAACGTCGGACCGGAGCGGGGTATTGAGCTTGCTATCCTCCGCTTCCTCAGCTGAACCGTCGAAATCGATGTCGTCTGGCGTGCTGGGACCAACGGAATCGGATGACGAATCTGGGTCAAAGGTAGGCTTTGCGCCATATGCTTCCGACTCAGCCTCGGAACGGGCGACAGCTGCTTGTCGCGCTTGTTGAAGAGCTGTGGCATTCGCAGCGGAGAAGAATGCATATCGAATACCTTGGGCGTCCAAGTAGTCTGCCCATATTCGTCTTCCATGAAAAATAGTTCATACGGCTTTACCAAGGTGGCGATGAGATAAGACCACATTACCTTTGGGTAGCAGTCAACAGATCTGCCTTATTAACTAATAGCAAGTTTCTCCGCAGGCCCTTACCAGTCCCTGCCTCCCCTTCTGCACCCTCGACATCCCTCACATATTCCTCGAGATCTTCACATCGAAATCGGAGGGGATTACGTGCGTCGACGATCTGCACAATAAGGTGCGAGCGCTCAAGTACGCGCCAGAGTTGTCGCCAAACTTCGATGTTGCGTTCAAAAGGTGTGAGGAGGAACTTTTCCTGTTCTTGGAGACTGTGCTGCTAGATCAGTCAACCGATCGACCACCCGATCCAGAAAAAAAAGAAACTAACACAGCCAATCCCCTTCTCCACTTCAAAAATGCGTCCTTCTCCTGCCTATCCAGCTGCGTGGTCGTAATTGCCTTCGTCCAGGGAGGCCGCCGTGGCACGCGTAAGCGCTCCTTGTTGGCTTGATGCTTGGCGAGAGTGCGCTTTTCTTCGCTTTCGCTAAGCAGGTAAGGGTTCTGGCCCGAGTTAGACTGGATGATCTTGACGTTGCGACGTTCTGGGATGGGCGAGGCAATGTTAAAAAATTAGGAGTCGAAGCGCAAATAAGGTAGACAGAGGAAGAGGAACTTGAACAAAAACCAAGAACGCACCGGCTATGAACTCGGTCCCAGCTAACTGGGCGGTGTTCAAAAACTCGTCCAAGTCTCGCTCTTGAGTTACGGACTTGAGGCGGGTCGTGGAATCTACCTCGGTAGTGTACTAGTGAGGTGAATGTGAGAGCACGATCGGATGGTTGGAGTTATACATACGAGAGCTGATTCTTGTCTCTCTCGCGCATCTTTTATTTTTCTGTTGATGATCGCCCGTCCAAGGCCAGAGGGATTCAAGTTCCTTTGTCTCGGAGGCTGCATAGGACCTTCAGCTTATTCCTGATCGCATCTCTGACACGCGAGACAGTCCCATTCTCACCATCGTAGCGCAGGCACAAATCGTCCTAGTAGAAACTGAAAGCCACGATTACTTGTATTGATGGCGATTGCTGTAGTGACTTTCAGGGTCCGATAAGTTATTTACTAATCAGCCGTACTAGTAGTACTAGTACTACTTACAAATACTTGCAAGTTTGCTGTGATCTTCACCGAGATGCCAGTGAACACTTCCAATCCCGCAGTGTATTCTCTCTACAGGAAATATCTTCGTGAGGTAAAAAGGCTTCCACACATCTACCTTCGGTTCGAGCGTTCTTCGTGGCTTCTCAACCGCTACTGATTCGCGCCCAGCCGATTTTTCCATCTGCGAGGAGCGGACAAGTTCCGCGCTGTCCTGCAAACTCACCGTGACAATATTCGTCAAACGAAGCTCAAGAGAATTTCAAAGGTACGCGTCAGAGCATTATCTTCATGATGGGACTGCGTCGTCGATGGCACAAATGCAGGACTTGCGAAAGCTCCAGTTGGCAAACGCAAAACGTCAGACGGCGTTCAACCGACTGCTCGACGTTGCCTACGGGAGAGTTGGTAAGTTGCGCTGGGAATTGATGGAGGTATGATTCTGGGCAGCCTAATTACGTATTTGAACCTCATAACATATGCAAGACTGTTCTCTCAGACCCTACCTCTCCCCTTCCTCACCCCATTATTCCGGGAAAGGAATCGTCGCACCCACCTGTTTATTCTCCGGAGCTCGCAGCACTCCTCACTTCCAGCCCTTCTCGCAAGACAAAGGCTTTGCATACACGTGAGCTGCAGTTTCCCCCCACGCTACCTGAACGTGCAAAGCCCGGGTCTGGCATGGCACTCGCTTTAGGACCTCTGAGTAAGCGTCGTGAGATCAACACCCGCTGGCGTTATTTTACTGCAGAGTGGAAGAAGGTTTATCCCCCGTTGGAAGTTTCGGTCAGTGTTCGTGAGCGCCAAGAACACGAGAGCATGTCATCGCCGCCTCGAGCTATTGGCTTTGAAAACACCTCACTGCTTCAGGAGTTACTTGACCTGGCAGGAACTCCTTGGGACCCTTCCCATCCAACTCGCAGGCAAAACAAATCAGAGGATACAAGTACAGCACAGCAGAACGGGAGTCCGTTTGATGGAAGGCTTCCAGTTCGATGGCTTCGGCGTCGGTATCAGGAGCTTCTGGGAAGACTTCCGGTCCTAGTCTACTGCATGTCGAAAAGTCCATCTCCACGTGGCGTGTACGAGGTGACATTGCCAAGGAGTGCTATACTTCCATCAAGGCCACATTCGACGCGTCTTCGCACTGTGGATGAAGAGGACATGCTTTGGCTAAGAGCTTTGTCGGGCACTAAGCGTAAAACTTGACATTTGAACGCTGTACACACGGGTAGATCACGATGTACCCACCCATTTTACTCACATGCATACGCGCATCAAACCTGTAATTGTGTCAAAGTCTCTGCACCAGACCAACAATATTACTCGGGCGGCCGAAGAACAATAGTTGATATAAATATAATTAATGAGATCACCAAGTTTTATGGATTGGTATCGGCCGTGCTCTCCAGTTCTATACCGTGAAGCTCAATGGTGTACATACCATAGTTGCGATCGATAGCTTGGGCGGCTGCTGTCTCGCCCAAGCACCGATCAACTCCACACTGCAGCCTCAACATAACATTATACTCATCGAAAGAGAACATTTTGTTGGTCCGGACGTCCTCGAGCAAGCCCTGCTCAGAGGTCAGCAATTAGGTTAGGGTGCAACGGTAAATCGCTCACTTGTGGGGCCAACGAGAACAGAGAATAATAAGTTCTCGCTCTTCCAAATTCTGTCGACTGATGACCGCTCCCAGTGGACCTGATGCTCTGTTCCAATGCGAGGATATTTCGCATCACTTTCTTGATCCCAAAGTTATTCGCTAAGCGTATATGTCGAGCGTTCGCAATCAACAAGTGTTCAATCAAGTCTTCCAAGCCGGAAAACACAAACCTGGCCAAGCTGTAAGTGTTCAGAAATAAGAGAGAAGTAAGGTGAACAAACTCTCGTTCATCCTCGAGCAGTGTAGCTGAGGCGGACTCGTCGAGTCTGCTCAGCTCTGTGTTCAAATCAACGATGTATGGGTCTGGCTCTCCAACTTCATACTCGACCTGGTAGTTACCCTGCAAAGATATTAAATGCCGTAGTTTTCTTCATAGCCAGCACCTACATAACGGAAGGCCGCGTCCAGGTAATAGATACCTCGGCAGCGAACCTCAATCCTTATCGTATGCAGAATCAATTCGGCTAACTGTGTATAAGTTTTCAACAGCGCACTAAAGCGCCTGTCATCCACTTAGCTTTGGAACGTTGTTCGTCCGCGAGTTTTCACTTACAAGGTCATCTCACGGGACAGAGGCAAGCTAAGCTGCTCTTCTGCAGAGGTGAACGGTATCGTAGGAAGGAAGGGTGACGGCGTGAAAGGAGCTGTCAGGGTTTCTGCCGCAGCAGGAGACAGTGTGCCTTCAGGAGAAGCCTTCAACGCCTTCAGTTCGTCAATGAACCAAGCCTGTCGCAGCATCAGATGATCAAGGCGTTGCTCTAACGGAATCTAGGCTGACCACACTTCGATAGAGACTACAAAGCGCAGAGACATTACGGAGCGAAGGATTCAGCGTCGTCTTGTTAACTGAACCCTGGCCAAGATGGCTCATTTCGAGATTTGTCTCTTGCCGGCACAGCTGTAGCTTGACCATAAGATCCTGAACCGCGAGTGAACTTTAATAATGACTGGAAAGAGAGAATACAACCGACACATGTTGAGAATAGCTCTGACAAGCACAGGCTTAATTCTGACTTTTGCGCCCACTGAGCTGCTAGAGACGGTGTAGCCTGCGTATCCACTTCAACTGTGGACACAAGGGTCTGAAAACGGTCGCTACAGCACTGATAAAATTGAATTATGACGCCGACGATGAGCCGAGAGTAATTTTCCCGATGGAACGGTGTCGTGCGAAGCATGGCACATAATGAATTGATCAGAGCCATCACCTGTGTGGCGGCCTAACTGAAACTCTCAGAAAATTGTTCATCCGACCGAGTTAGGACAACAGACCTTTAGGATTGGTTGAGGACTGAAGCGGGTTGACAAGATATCAGACTGAAACGCATCAGCGCCTGTTTATGTAGTGAACACAAGGGATGGAGTTAGAATCGAGTAATCTTACTTGAGATGGCTTGATGGAGAAGTAGCGATATCTTCTCTTCCAATTGGGGTAGGTACACCTTCAGCACGAACTCATCTAACACCTCTGTTGCGGATCGGGCGCCTTCCATTCCCTCAGGTAAGATATCAGCAATACGACTTAGGAACACCAGCGTCGGCCGGAAGAGTACGTTCACGTGAAAAGCATCCGGTTTGACTAACAGGCGGTGGTGTAGCCCAGCGCCAAGCACGCGTTCATCAGAGCCCACGTTAGACAATGCAACTTGCACAGCGTTTTCGGAAGAACTTTGAGCGAGCCCTGGCATGGTATCACGGATTGCATGTACGAGCTCATCCTCATGCTTTCGCAGGACTTTGCCCGTAATTTTTGTGTCGGTGTCGGCAAATCGGAAGATTCCCTGGCAATTTGTAGATGAGGACGTGTGCGCTCGGACTAAGCAACAACTGCAGGAACCTTTAACTTGTCTCGCATGAAGCGTCCCTCGCGAAGTGTTTCGTTTATCGACGTAATGGGGTTTCGGCCCACTACCGAGCTGTGCTCCTCATCGGTCAAGTAATCATGGAGTAGGGTTCGAACCTAGAAGCGCCTGTCAATGATAAAGACAATCGCGCGACTTTGCACCATACCTCGGCCTGTACCGAAAGCCAGACGTCAGCAATGGGGAAAAGGGCTCCTGGCTTGGCACCCGAAGAATCTCTGAAGTCTCGTCGCTGATCACATTATTAACTGAAAGCTTGTAGAAGACACCAGTTAACGAATATAGACTCACTGAACCTATGCGATTTGCGACTTCAAAAACAACCCGCAGACCCTGCGAGACGGCGTCCAGCTTCGAGTATACCGTCCAAAAGAGGTCTCTTATAATCTCCTGATCGTCAGATTTCGATGAGGACTCTAGCGCGGTGAGTCGAAGGGCAGATGTTCTCGTCGACATTCCTTTAGCGGCGAGAGATGGGTGTGCAAGTTGTAGGAGAGTAGATTCAGTGGACACGAAGATGTAGCCTCCGTCTGATTTGGGTCTTGGGCCTGCTGTGAGCAAGACAGAGCTCCTCTTTGCTTCCTCAGCACGCTCTTCCACCTCAACCACAGTTGCCTCGACTAAAGAGTATATCTCATTCTGGAGTCGCTGCATGACGACATCCAGAGCGCTCCCAAGCTTCCCTAAGACAGCCAACGACTCAAGTAATGCCTCGATGTATGTGAACGAATCCGCTTCCGGGTTAGTGTTAGCTTGCAGCTGAGTCGTCGCAAGATTGGACGACGAGGGAAACGATCCTGATGCGGACACTGAGGCCGAAATATCCTGAACGATCATATGATCACGGAAACCAGTGTTACTCAGGTCATGGGGTGGATCATTGGGTCGTGTTGCCAAGCTACCGAGGTAGCGCGACAGACGTGATGTGCGAGAACCATCAAAGACAGGTATTCGGGCTGCACTACTTGCTGCACCGAAGTGGACAGACTCGTCTTCAAATTCAACTGTTGGCACTGCTTGCAGATTAGGCGGCGGATTGTGTGCTAACAAGATCACATACTTGCCGACTGATTTGGGGTGTATGCAACCCATCGCGTCCCACACCAGAAGGACTTCAGATAGAGATGATTATGAAGCTCGTCCACTAGAATCTCCCGTAGCGCCTGCTTATGTGTGAGTTTTCGGAGAATTGGGGCAGATCATGAACGTCCTACTATTTCTTGTCCGACTAGATAGCTTCGAAGGTCAGTAACAGCACCAATTTCTTGCATGTCCAGTTTGTTAATCAGCTTCAGACTGCGAATCAGTAGCACGGATGCTTGTACCAGTCGCTTCTCTGATATCAAGGTTTCCAGAGCGTCCGGGACAGATTTGAGATGTTCACTACACCATTTCAATGTTGACGTTGTTACAAGAAAAGGGCTGAACTGACATCTGATCCATTAGTCGTATCATCTCTTCTACTGTTTGACCACGAGACCATAACTGGACAAGATCAGCTCGTTTGCCGCCAAAGGACTCTTTGGCCTCTTGCAGCGCAGTTCTTGTTTCGTGTACTTGAGCCTGAGCAAGTCCAAGATGGTTGAGAAGTGCAGCGTGATGGGGCAATGCATTAGCGAAAGCCTTGTAGTGCTCTGCACAAGTTATGAGGTTGTGGAGACTATGCGAGAAAAAAAAACCACTGACTATCGACGGATCCTTTCAGTGCCTGTGAGAGCAGCGCCTTCGTCCGTCTGAACGAGTCGAAGCTTTTCCCTGTGGATGCGCCATCGAGCAGTGAGAGTGCAAGATCGACATTGTTAAACTGCGCGGGGAAAAGATAGTTCAGTAAGCCTTGATAAAAAGGCAGGAGGCTCGTCTTACATCAGGATCGATGACGAATTCCCATTCATCTCTGATCTGGTCCAGTACAGCTATGGCTCAACTTAGCAAGTGTCCGTGTACGCTGCAGCACAAGCCTTGCATCATAAACTCACCATCGATGTCTCCAACTTTAGCTTTTCCAGTTACCTTCCGTCCAGGCAACCACTCCTTCATTCTCTCTTGTCTGATCATGGGGAGGGGCAATGCCCTACGAGTGATAGGTGACCTGTTCTCACTTGAGGTTCTATTCGGTTCCAACCTAGAGAAGAATGTCAAGTCCGAACATACCGTAAAGAATGTAGTAAGCAAAGACCTCAAAAACCTGCAAACAAAATAAAACAAAAGAAAGAAAAAAACAATAATCGGAGCTCTAATTTTCATCTATAAAAGACATTCACTGCATTCCACAATAGGATGCCTCACAGTTGTCTAAAAGGCTGTTTTGCAGCTTCTTGAAGTGTCCTGCCAGCAAAAAAAAGAGAGCAGAACATGAGTAGAACAGAAGTTGAGCCAATGGCTTAACACCTGTATTTCATGCTCTGCTACAAATATTAATGGTGTTCAGAGTTGGATTTGAGGGCTCAGACAGGACTCAGAGAAGCAATGAAGGAGCATGGTGATGCTTGGAATTGCCACCATTTTGAACCCAGGAGAGCCAAATGCTGAAACTCTGCTTTGGCAATGCCACAATCATAGCGTATCAATCAAGTCTTGTTATCTCACTGAATGTAGCTTATGCAAATGCCCCAAAAATCAGCATGAAAGGAGCTGCTTGAGCAGCTCAATAAAGTCCATCTACAAGTCACACAGGCTAGATATGAGCAGATGCTCATCAACTTGGACACCAGTATGGATGATAGTGATTCAACATAAGGTGCAGATACATTGTCAATATGGAGTCCAGTCATCATCACTCTCCCTTCTTCTATCTCACCACCCTTCTCTGATGATAGCATGAATTCATTGGAGGACATGAGCTCTGACCATGAGCAAGCTTTGTGATATCAAAGACTTCTAGATGGTATTCAAGCGCTTCATGATGAGGTCAAATGGGCATGTGTGTTATACCAATCAAGTGAACCACTGATGCATACACCACAAATCCAACTCCTTGCTCATTTTGCTGATCACTGACCAGGATTATTTCACAAAAAATTGCAGATTGATCCTGAAATCTTTGACTGTATTCTTGATCAAATCAGTGACCATCCAATTTTCCAAAATAACTCTTACAACTGCTAGCTTCCTATTGCATACTAACTTGCTATTTTTCTAAACCATGTGGGTCACTACAGAAATGTGATCTCACCAGAGGACATATACCAGTGGGCTGAGGTCAGTGTAGGCTCTGTAATCAACTACACAAATCACGTTATCGTGGCAGTCCTTGATCAACATGATGAATGTTACAGAGTATAATTATGGGGTACAATTTTTCTCTCTTTTTATAGTCATGTGACTTACATCACATGCTTATTTACTCATGTGACTTGATCACATGACTTATATCATGTGCAACAAGGACTTATATTTAGATATCATATGACTAGGCCTGGACTTGCCTAAGAACATTCTAGACATAGATCTACCTAGACTGGTCTGGACCATGATATCATCACAACGTCATATAGAACACTGTGGAATGTTGTGGAACATTCCTCCTTACTAATTATTTGTCTAGTACAAATAGTAGAGTAGTATATATGTAGTGAGAAAGGACTTAGGATTACTCATAGATGATTAGCTCCAAGAGAACCAAGTTAGGGACTCTTGGGTGTTGGCATTCACAGAATATATACACTGCTACTATTTGTATGAAACAAATAGATAGGTAAGCAGAATGTTTCACAACATTCCATGATATTCTGTATGATGCTATGATGATGTCACAGTCCAGACTGGTCTAGGTAAGTCTAGGTAAAAATATTCTAGGCGGGTCCAGGTCTAGTCACATGATATCTAAATATGAAGTCCTCATTGCACATGAACAAGTCACATGATTGAGTCACATGATCTGGTCATATGAGTAAATAAGCACATGATGTAAGTTACATGACTACAAAAAGAGAGAGAAAAACAAAGGAAAAAATCATATCTCATAATACTACCCCCTTCTAGGAATCGTCTTCTAAGCAATTAAATGGGGTAGAAGCCACAGAGCAATAATTATCATAGGAAACAAACAAAGAGTTAAATTGCGACCAAACCATGTGTAATTTTCTGGGAGCAAAAGGGTAGCAACAATAGAAATCGCGAATAGCATTGTGAGCATTACTTAGGTTAGCCTCAGGCTCCCAAGTATACTCCTTGTCAGAATAACCAACCTAGTGAACCAAAAACTCGAGGTGGTGATCTTGCAAGTGAGAGTCAACAATGTAATCAACCTCGTATTCTTGGTCACCTTCTTTGGTGATGATCACTGGACCAGGTTGTTGCGCCGGTTGCCTGAGCAAGTACTATTTATAAGGTTTGATATGACTAACATTCACAACTGGGTGAATGTGCATTGTCGATGAAAGGCAAAGTTCAATAGCATTTGAGCTGACCAGCTTTATAATTTCATATGGACCAAGCCATCATTTGGTAAACTTCTAGGAAGGTTGAGGAAGTTTTAAGTTAGAAGTAATCAGCCACACTTTATCACCGATCTGATAAGAGGGTGGCTGTGATCTATGACAATCAGCTTTCTTTTTCATAGCAGCTTGTGCTTTCTCTAGGTTTTTATGAGTCTACTTGAGTGTTTTCTCCATGTTGGTTGTGAGATCCTTAGCTGTAGGAACCTTGAACTAGAGTGGCTCAACACCCATCCTTGGTTTGTAGGATTGAGTGACCTCAAATGGAGATTGTCCAAGTGAATCCTAGTGCTTGTTGTTGTAAGAGAATTGTGCCAGTGCTAGCCAATCAGACCAATCATGGCTTTTCAGCAATGAAAAGATGGATATATTCCTGTATCACCTGGTTTATCCATTCAGTTTGCCCATCTGTTTACAGGTGAAAAGCAATGGAGAGCTTAAGCTCAATCTCTAAGAATTTTCCTAAATCGCACATAACCTGAGATGTGAATTATGGACCACGATCTGAAATGATAGTCATAGAAAGATCATGATGCTTCCAGACATGTTGCAAATATAATTTAGCTGTTTTGAGAGTTATGATTGTTTTGTTGGTGGGAATAAATATAGCCTCTTTGGAGAAACAATCAACAACCACTAGGATTGTCTCATAACTATCTGAAAGAGGTAAGTCTGTGGTAAAATCTGCTGAAACATCAACCCATGATCCAGATGGGATTGGCAGTGGTTGAAGCATACCTGCTAGGGAAATGTAAGAACTTTTTGTATGTGCACATTGATTACAACATGAAACATAGTCTTTGACTTGAGTATATAACCCAGGCCAATAATAATTTTATTCCACCAATTCCTATGTCTTTGACTGACCAGGATGATCTATGAGGGAAAAGCCTTTAGCCCTTGAACATGGGGACAGTTCAGGGTGCCACATCTCTGGCAGGTGGCAGACAGCACCCAAAAGCATCTGTCAGGAAGCCTGAGCCTATAGCTCAAACAGGGCAAAATAAATGTGTTAATGACAATGTTTCTTTTTCTTGTACTAATAGGTTTTCTTATCTCGATACTTTTGATAGTTCTGATTTTCTTGATAGTGCAATAGGTAGTTCAAAAACACAAAACAATCTACAAAAGAAGAAAATACAAAATCACAAAAAAATAGTTTAGTTTCTTTGTTTTCCGATTTCTTGGATACGTACATAGAAGGGGGGTCCTCCTTATAAGGCTCGGCTGTTCAACCCATGCTTAATTCCTCGAAAACCCAAAATACTTCCTCTATCAACTCCTTGTCCTCTGGAGATGATTTCCCTGAAAGGATCCTTACTAGATCAGTCTCTCTCAAGAAGAAATTAAAGATCTCGATCAAAGTAATGGATAAACATGTGGATGTTGACACCACAGCTCCTACTGAGGTCCAGGCTCTACTAGACTGTGGAGCTAACTCTATTTTTATTGATCACCAATGGGTTAAGCGACAAGGTCTCTTGCTATACAAGTTATCGATATCTATCCTAGTTTTTAATGTCGATGGAACAAAGAACCGAGCAGGAGATATTACCCATATCGCAGAAGTCTGCATGGAATACAAGGGTCATAAAGAAGTAGTTCAAGCCAAAATCAGTGATCTTGGCACTGCTGCAATCATCCTCGGATACACCTCTTATCAGTGACCTTGAAACTGATGAATTGTAGAAGAAGCTAAGAAACACAGTCATGTTAGAAACACCAATCAAGGAACTGGTTCCTAGCATCTATCACAAGGACTTTTATGAAACTTTCTCGAAGAAAGAATGTCAACATGCAAGCCGTGGGATCATGCAATCGAACTAAAAGAAGACTTCAAACCTAAGAAAGGGAGAATGATTCCTCTTGCGGCTCAAGAGCAGGATGAAGTCAAGTCATTTATTGAAGATCAGCTCTCGAAGGGCTATATTAGACCGTCTAAATCACCTCAGACATCACCTGTATTCTTTGTACCTAAGAAAGAAGGCACTAAGCAGATGGTTCAAGATTACCGCTATCTGAATGAAGAAACAGTTAAAAATAATTATCCCTTGCCCCTGATTAGTCAGCTTGTTGACAAGCTAAAGGGTACAAGATACTTTACAAAAATGGACCTTCGATGGGGGTACAACAATATACGTAATAAAGAAGGTGATAAATGAAAGGCAGCCTTTGTCTGTCATCTAGGTTCTTTCGAACCCCTCGTTATGTTCTTTGGTCTCTGTAATTCGCCAGCTACATTCCAAGCCATAATGAATGAGCTATTTGTGGATATGGATGATATTGTTGTTATCTACATGGACGATCTTTTAATTTATACAAAGTTGGACAATATCGATGAGCATCACAAAGCTATGGCACATGTGCTTCAGTGGCTCAAAGATAATGATTTATTTGTCAAGCCAGAGAAGTGCTTCTTTGATAAGACAGAAGTAGAATTCCTTGATATGACCGTGACTCGTGACGGTGTTCACATGGACGAATCGAAAGTAAAAGCGATCTAGGAGTGGCTAGTTCCACGAACAGTCAAGCAAGTCTGTTCTTTCCTCGGCCTCGCTAACTTTTACTGTTGCTTCATACTCGGTTATACTGGAATTGCAAAACCTCTTATGCACTTAACTCGTAAAGATCTCCAGTGGAACTGAGGAGATAAAGAAGAACAAGCGTTTGAAACACTTAAAGAACAATTTACGACAGCACCTATTTTGGTATATCCAGATATCAATGTGAGATTCTGCCTAGAAATCAATGCTTCGAATTATGCTACAGGGGCTGTTTTATCTATGAAATGTCCCGATGGAGAATGGCGACCATGTGCCTTCAGTTCCCATGCTCTCTCATCTCAAGAGCGGAACTATCAGGTTGCAGATAAAGAAATGCTCACTATTATCCATGTGTTAGAAATATGGCAATATTATTTAGAAGGTGCTTGGCACAAATTTGAAATTTGATCCGATCACAAGAATTTACAATATTTTATGAAATCTCAAGATCTAAATTGAAGACAAGCAAGATGGTCTTTATATCTTACGCGATTTAACTTTACCTTGGTCCACAAGGCAGGGATGTCTATGACAAAAGCAGATGCTTTATCCGGATGTTATGATCACTCCAATGGGGTTGAAGATAACAACAAGGGCATCACTGTAATTCCTCCTGAGAAGATCAGGGCCCAACACATCATTGTGAAAGCCGAAGAGTGTTTAATCGTTGATCGAATCAAGGACTTGTCTAAAGATCTGGATCTAGGACCAAACTATAAGCTCCAGGATGGGCTTTATTTCAGAGAAAATCGTATTTATGTCTCTGGTGATGTCAAGCTTTGCCAGGACATTCTCACACTCCATCATGATAATCCAGTCGCTGAACACCCTGGTCAATCAAAGACTCAGGAGTTGGTGGAACAAAATTATTATTGGCCTAGTTTACACACACAGGTCAAAGACTATATTTCGCGTTGCAATCGATGCGCACACATGAAAAGTTCTTGCATTGTCCCAGCTGGCATACTTCAACCACTACCGATCTCATCTGGACCATGGGTTGATATCTCAGTAGATTTTACAATAGACTTACCTCTTTTGGATGGTTACGACATAATCCTAGTGGTTGTTGATCGTTTCTCCAAAGAAGTGATATTTATTCCAACAAATAAAACAATCACGGCTCTCGGAACTGTCAAATTGTATTTGCAACATGTCTGGCATCATGGTCTTCCCACGACTATTGTTTCGAACCGTGGTCCACAATTCGCATCTCAAGTTATATACGAATTAGGAAAATACTTAGGGATTGAGCTTAAGCTCTCTACTGCATTTCACCCACAAATAGATGGGCAAACAGAATGGATGAACCAAGCATTACAGGAATATATCCATTTTTTTGTCGCTGAAAAGCCATATGATTGGTCTGATTGGCTAGTGCTGGCATAATTCTCATATAATAACAAGCGCCAAGATTTGCTTGGTAAATCTCTATTTGAAGTCACTCAATCCTACAAACCATGGATGGATGTTGAGCCACTTCCATCCAAGGTTCCTGCAGCTCAGGATCTCACTTCAAATATAGAGAAAACACTCAAGCAGGCTTAGAAAGAGCACAAGACGCTATGAAACGAAAGGCCAATTGTCATAGATTGCAGCCACCTCCTTATTAGATCGACAATAAAGTGTTGTTATGATATGTATTTTTCCTCTATTTTTCTCTATTTTTCTTCCTTTAGCACCTAGCGCGCTTATGCTCAACGACTTAGAAACGTCTAAGTCTTTTCTCTAATCACGTGACTGTTACGGGGTATAATTTTTCCTATATTTTTCTCTGTTTTTCTCTTTCTTTTTAAGGTCACGTGACTTACATCACGTGCTTATTTAATCATGTGACCAGCGCACGTGACTCGATAGCACATGACTGATCACGTGCGGGCGAGGACTTATATTTAGATATCACGTGACTAGGCCTAGACTTGCCTAGAACATTCTAGAATAGACCTACCTAGACCGGTCTGGACCATGACATCACCTGACGTCATATGGAACGTCGTGGAATGTTGTGGAACATTCCGATGATATCATTTATTTGTTCTGTACAAACTCTAGCAGCGTATATAGTCTGCAATGCAAACACCCCAGAGTCCCAGCTTGGTTCTCTTGGGGCTACTCGTCCACGAGCGAATCTAAGTCCTCCTCATCATCTAGCTCGTCGTTGAAGAGCTTCACTCAACGCTCTATCTCTTCACTTATCACGTCTTCAAGTCAGACGTTAACTGATTTGTATTCTCCATCTTAGTTTTAGTGTTGACGTTGCGAGAGGCCTTCGGTCATCGCTCGTCTCATTAGAACCAAGCTCCCCCACTCTCCCGGCGTCCGCACTACTCGTGCCCTTGCTGTTATATTACATCATTCTTCTTCGCTGTGCATTACCGCGCCTTTATTTTGATTTAGTCCCTGGCCGCTGAGGTACAGGAAGGACGTTGCGCTATCTAGGGCCCCGTCGACGGCTTCTCTCGAGAGAGAACTAGAGATATTTCTCTAGCGGTTAAATCCCCCGTCACCCCACTTTCACTTCTTTTGGGCACCGTCCCGCGTCCCCGTGAGGCGCATTCGTTGTAGTCAATACCTTAGCAACCCTCCCAGTACGAAAGAGCGGTCTTGTGCCCGTACTGTCTTAGGAGTGGTTTATATCAAATCATATCTCAGTAGTACTTCGGGGCTGTGCCAGATCGGTTGTTGACTGGACAGCGAAAGGGTAAAGGAAGAAAAAAAAAAAAAAAAAGACCCTGACGAAGAAGCAATTTTTCAACGTGGCTCGCACTACTCGCCAGCACGTTCTCGACACTCGGACTCAAGCAGCGGCCCTCAATTTTCATCATCTCAATCGCGTTTTCACCCCCGCTCCCCAAATCAAATTAGAAGATCTCGAACCAGCTCCTGAGTGGTTGATCCCCAAGCAGGAGCCGTTAGATTTCTTACATCGCATAAAGAAGGAAGAGGAACTCGAGGCAGATCTCGAAGAACAGATTT
Source organism: Phlebopus sp. FC_14 (assembly GCA_021018615.1). Taxonomy (NCBI): domain Eukaryota; kingdom Fungi; phylum Basidiomycota; class Agaricomycetes; order Boletales; family Boletinellaceae; genus Phlebopus; species Phlebopus sp. FC_14. The sequence continues at coordinate 70,799 of JAEVFL010000028.1, read as the reverse complement.
TCCACACACCTACGCCACCTCCTCGTTCCCCTTCCCCCTTTCTAGCTCTACCCCGGCGAACGTCTAATCGCCTTCGTTTCCCAGCACGCAGACATGTGCAAGAATTTCTCCCGTCTCTCCGCCGCCCCCGCCAACAGGTGCCTTTGGCAAACCGCCCACGTCACGCACCCTACTACTTGTACAACGAACCAGGATATTTTTAGAAAATGTCCACCCTTCCCCAAGACGTCGCTAACCTGCAGGCTCAATTAGCCGCAGTTACAGCAGCGCTACAAACGCTGCAAAACCAACCCTCTAATCTTAGCCGAAAGGTTGAGATTTTTGCAGATCCCGGTTCCTTCGATGGTAACCGAAACAATTTCTCAGTGTGGTGGGTCAAATTAAAAACTTGGCTCGCCGCCAACCAAGCAGTACTCACCACCAACTTCGATGGTTGTGTGGCTGTACTGTCACGCATGAAGGGTCCGGTAGCCGGCCGATTCGCCGAGGCCCTCATAAGGAAATACACAGAACAGAATGCCTGGCCAACATTGGCTGTTCTTGGCGGAGAAATCGAAAGATATTTCCGCCCACTCGCAGACAAAGAATGGGCAAAGAATCAGCTCATTCAACTAAAACAAGGCAAAATGAGAACTGATGAATTTGTAGTCAGATTTCATTCACTAGTTCTCCAATCGAATTGCTCTCATACGCATTCGATTTTCTTATTGGAACGGGCAACACGGCCCGACATTATCAAAGAGATATATCTTCAAGGAACACAAAAGGCAACCATAGAAGAATATCTCGATGAAGTCCGAAGGATCGGTAGCCGATACGATCTCTTCGAGTTCCAATTTGGGAACAAGTTTTCCCAGGGGCGTGCCTGGGTAAACAACGCGCAAAACAACTCTTCCTCCAGCCGTGGAGGTAAAACATACGGAACCAGTGGAGGCGACGCGATGGACATTGGCGCCGCACAGAAGGGCAAGCAACCGGAGCAGAGACGGCTCCAGATGGATTGCTACAAGTGTGGCAAGTCAGGCCACTTTGCCCGACAGTGCAGGGCTCCAAACTGTCATTGCGGCTCGGACCGCCACACCACGGACCGGCACAGACAGCCGGCAAACAATGGACGCCAAGTGCGTCAAACAGAAAGCACGCCAGCTGATCACTGGCGTGGCATGGACTTCGAAGAGGCGAAAGCCTTCTTCTTCGACATGCACACCACGGAGATGAAGGCGCAGGGAAAAGCCTTCGGCCCTTGAACACGGGGACAGTTCAGGGTGCCACATCTCTGGCAGGCGGCAGACAGCGCCTAAAAGCATCTGTCAGGAAGCCCGAGCCTGTAGCTCAAACAGGGCAAAATAAATGTGTTAATGACAATGTTTCTTCTTCTTGTAGTAATAGGTTTTCTTGTCTCGATGTTTTTGAAAGTTCTGATTCTTTTCCTTTCGTTTCTTCTCGAATTCTTGATACGTGCGCTTTAGATAGTTCTAAAAATACAAAAGAATCTACAAAAATAGAAAATACAAAACAATCACAAAAAAATAGTTTAGTCTCTTTGTTTTCTGATTTTCTTGATACGTACGTAGAAGGGGGGTCCTCCTCACGAGGCTCGGCGGTTCAACCCGTGCTTAATTCCCCACAACCCAAAATATCTTCTTCTATCAACTCCTTGTCCCCTGGAGATGATTTCCCTGAACGGATAGTTACTAGATCGGTTTCCCTTAAAAAGGAATTGAAACTACCGATCGAAGTACTGGACAAATACGTGGATGTTGACACCACGACCCCTATCCAAGTTCAAGCTCTACTTGATAGTGGAGCAAACTCTATCTTTATCGATCGTCAATGGGCTACACGACAAGGCATTATGCTACGCAAAGTGCCGATACCTATTCCAGTCTTTAATGTCGATGGTACCAAGAATAGAGCAGGAGACATTACTCATGTCACAGAAATCCGTATGGAGTATAAAGGCCACAAAGAAGTAGTTCAAGCCGAAATCAGTGATCTCGGTACTGCTGCCATAATCCTCGGATATACCTGGCTCGAGTTCCACAATCCTAACATTAACTGGCAAACTGGAGAAGTTAAATTAAATCGTTGTCCAAGATCTTGTTATCAATTATCTAATCGCGCTACGCGCCTCGCTTCGATGGAACTAGAAGAAGAAGTCGAAGCAGTCTCTAGATGGAAAGGTCTTATCAGTGACCTTGAAACTGATAACACGTGGAAAAAGCTGCAAAGCACAGTTGTTCTAGAAACACCTGTCAAAGAATTAGTTCCCAGCGTTTACCACAAAGACTTTTATGAAACTTTCTCGAAGAAAGAATCCGAGCGCATGCCAACACGCAAGCCGTGGGATCATGCAATCGAACTTAAGGAAGACTTCAGGCCTAGGAAAGGACGAATGATTCCCCTTTCAGCTCAGGAGCAGGATGAAGTAAAATCCTTTATTGAAGATCAGCTCTCGAAGGGCTACATTAGACCGTCTAAATCACCTCAGACATCGCCAGTCTTCTTCGTTCCTAAGAAGGAAGGCACCAAGCGGATGGTTCAAGATTACCGCTATCTGAATGAAGGAACGGTTAAAAATAATTATCCTTTGCCCCTGATTAGTCAGCTTGTTGACAAGCTAAAGGGTGCAAGGTATTTTACGAAAATGGATCTTCGATGGGGATACAATAATGTACGAATCAAAGAAGGCGATGAATGGAAGGCAGCGTTCGTCTGTCATCTCGGTTCTTTCGAACCTCTCGTCATGTTCTTTGGTCTCTGTAATTCGCCAGCTACGTTCCAGGCAATGATGAACGAGCTATTCGCGGATATGGACGACATTATTGTTATCTATATGGATGATCTATTAATTTATACCAAATCGGACAATATCGATGAGCATCACAAAACTGTTGCACGTGTGCTCCAGCGGCTCAAAGATAATGATTTATTTGTAAAGCCGGAGAAGTGCTTCTTTGACAAGACAGAAGTAGAATTCCTCGGTATGACCGTAACTCGCGATGGCGTTCGCATGGACGAATCGAAAGTTAAAGCGATCCAGGAGTGGCCAGTACCACGAACGGTCAAACAAGTCCGTTCTTTCCTCGGTCTTGCAAACTTTTACCGTCGCTTCATACTCGGCTATGCTGGAATTGCAAAACCTCTTACGGACTTAACACGTAAAGATCTCCAGTGGAACTGGGGAGATAAAGAACAACAGGCGTTTGAAACGCTTAAAGAACGCTTTACGACAGCACCTATTTTGGTTTATCCGGATATCGATGCGGAATTCCGCCTAGAAACCGATGCCTCGGATTTTGCCACAGGGGCTGTCCTATCTATGAAATGTCCCGATGGAGAATGGCGACCATGCGCCTTTAGTTCCCACGCTCTATCTGCACAAGAGCGGAACTATCAGGTCGCAGACAAAGAGATGCTCGCTATTATTCGTGCGTTAGAAACGTGGCGACATTATTTAGAAGGTGCTCGGCACAAATTTGAAATTTGGTCCGATCACAAGAATCTTCAATATTTTATGAAATCTCAAGATCTGAATCGACGACAAGCACGATGGTCCTTGTATCTTACTCGATTCGACTTTACCTTGATCCACAAGGCAGGAACCTCTATGACGAAAGCGGATGCTTTATCCCGACGTTGTGACCACTCCCATGGAGTTGAAGATGACAACAAGGGCGTCACTGTAATTCCTCCCGAAAAGATCAGGGCCCAACATGTCGTTGTGGAAGCCGAAGAGTCTTCAATCGTTGAACGAATCAAGGATTTATCTAAAGATTTAAATCTAGGATCTAATTATAAGCTCCAGGATGGGCTTTATTACCGTGAGAATCGTATTTATGTTCCTGGTGATGCCAAGCTTCGCCAAGATATTCTCACACTCCATCACGATAACCCTATCGCTGGACATCCTGGTCAATCAAAGACACAGGAATTGGTGGAACGTAATTATTATTGGCCTGGGTTACATACTCAAGTCAAGGACTATGTTTCGCGCTGCGATCGATGCGCACGCATGAAAAGTTCTCGCATTGCCCCAGCAGGCATGCTTCAACCACTGCCGATCCCATCTGGACCATGGGTCGATATCTCGGCAGATTTTACAACGGACTTACCGCTTTCGGATGGTTACGACACAATCCTAGTGGTTGTTGATCGTTTCTCAAAAGAAGCTATATTTATTCCAACCAATAAAGTGATCACGGCTCTCGGAACGGCCAAGCTATACTTGCAACATGTCTGGAAGCACCATGGCCTTCCCACGACTATCGTTTCGGATCGTGGTCCACAATTCGCGTCTCAGGTTATGCGCGAATTAGGGAAATTCTTAGGGATTGAGCTTAAGCTCTCCACCGCATTTCACCCGCAAACAGACGGACAAACAGAACGGATGAACCAAGCGTTACAGGAATATATCCGTCTTTTCGTAGCCGAAAAGCCATATGATTGGTCTGATTGGCTAGCGCTGGCGCAGTTCTCTTATAACAACAAGCGCCAGGATTCGCTTGGTAAATCTCCATTTGAGGTCACTCGATCCTACAAACCACGGATGGGCGTTGAACCGTTTCAGTCCAGGGTCCCTGCAGCCGAGGATCTCGCTTCTAATATGGAGAAAACTCTTGAGCAGGCTCGTAAAAACCTAGAGAAAGCGCAAGCCGCTATGAAAAAGAAAGCCGATCGTCATAGATCACAGCCACCTCCTTATCAGATCGGCGATAAAGTATGGTTGAGCACATTTAATTTAAAGCTTCCTCGACCAAGTCGGAAGTTTACGGAGCGCTGGCTCGGTCCTTACGACATTACGAAGCTGGTCGGCTCCAATGCCGTTGAACTTCGGTTACCTTCTACAATGCGCATTCACCCGGTTGTGAATATTAGTCGCATTAAACCTTATAAAGAACGATTGCCCGGTCAACCGGTGCAACAACCTGGTCCGGTGCTAGTTACCGAAGAGGGTGATCAGGAATACGAGGTTGATTACATTGTTGACTCTCGCTTGCGGGGTCGTCGCCTCGAGTTCTTGGTGCATTGGGTTGGTTATTCTGACGAGGAACGTACTTGGGAGCCTGAGGCTAACCTGGGTAATGCTCGCGATGCTATTCGCGATTTCTATCGTCGCCACCCTTCCGCTCCCAGGAAATTGCGTATGGTCCAATCGCAATTCGATTCTTTATTTTCTCCCTATGATAATTATTGCTCTGTGGCTTCTGCCCCGTTTAATCGCCTGGAATGCGATTCCTAGAAGGGGGATAGTGTTACGGGGTATAATTTTTCCTATATTTTTCTCTGTTTTTCTCTTTCTTTTTAAGGTCACGTGACTTACATCACGTGCTTATTTAATCATGTGACCAGCGCACGTGACTCGATAGCACATGACTGATCACGTGCGGGCGAGGACTTATATTTAGATATCACGTGACTAGGCCTAGACTTGCCTAGAACATTCTAGAATAGACCTACCTAGACCGGTCTGGACCATGACATCACCTGACGTCATATGGAACGTCGTGGAATGTTGTGGAACATTCCGATGATATCATTTATTTGTTCTGTACAAACTCTAGCAGCGTATATAGTCTGCAATGCAAACACCCCAGAGTCCCAGCTTGGTTCTCTTGGGGCTACTCGTCCACGAGCGAATCTAAGTCCTCCTCATCATCTAGCTCGTCGTTGAAGAGCTTCACTCAACGCTCTATCTCTTCACTTATCACGTCTTCAAGTCAGACGTTAACTGATTTGTATTCTCCATCTTAGTTTTAGTGTTGACGTTGCGAGAGGCCTTCGGTCATCGCTCGTCTCAGTGACTGGTCACATGACGTGATACATGCAACTAGCTTACATGCAACATGGACCTAGCCCCTATGCTATATCTTCACGGACTCACAGGCCTCATAGCCTTATGCCTCACTTTTACCGTATGTTTTCCATTTCCCCTATTTCATATTTAATCAGCTGCCACACATCATGGAATCCTCACCGATCTCATGTATGATTGTGGCAGCACATGCTTACCTCCTGTTTATGATTCTCTTCCATTCTACATGTGTCTCCCTCATGCTTTACTTCCTTTCCATTCCATGGCAATGCTTGATGCATGCCTACTCTTCATGCCTTTCATATTATCGGATAGATCTAGTGTAAATATGGACAAACCCCTGTACAGTATATAAGGACCAATGCAGCAATCAGGGGACTCCATCGAATCCTCCTGGGTTTTACTCCTTCAGCCCCTCAGCTTAAGAACAACCTCAGTTCGACTTATATTTCAGTATGCACTCCACTATGTGAGCCACTGATTGTATCAAGTGTGGCTTAGCACTTCTAATTTAAAGCTTCCTCGGCCTTCTCAGAAGTTTACGGAACGCTGGCTTGGTCCTTATGAAATTACGAAGCTGGTCGGCTTCAATGCCATAGAACTTTGTTTGCCTTCTACGATGTACATTCACCCAGTTGTGAATATTAGTTGCATCAAACCTTTTAAAGAGCGATTGTCTAGTCAACTGGTGCAACAACCTGGTCCAATACTGGTTACGGAAGAGGGTGATCAAGAATACTAGGTTGACCATATTGTTGACTTTCACTTGCGAGGTCATCGCCTCGAATTTTTGGTTCACTGGGTTGGTTATTCTGATGAGGAGCGTACTTGGAAGCTTGAGGCTAACCTAAGTAATGCTCACGATTTCTATCGTCGCCACCCTTCTGCTCTCAGGAAATTGCGCATGGTTCAGTCGCAATTCGACTCTTTGTTTTGTCCCTATGTAAATTATTGCTCTGTGGCTTCTGCTCCATTTAATCGCCTGGAAGTCGATTCCTAGAAGGAGGGTAGTGTTACGGAGTATAATTTTTCCTTATTTTTCTCTGTTTTTCTTTCTCTTTTTATGGTCATGTGACTTATATCACATGCTTATTTAATCATGTGACTTGCTCACATGCAACGAGGACTCTTTATTTAGATATTATGTGACTAGGTCTGGACTTACCTAGAACATTCTAGAATTAGACTCTACCTAGACCAGTCTAGATCATGACATCATCATGATGTCATATGAAACTTCATGGAATATTGTGGAACATTCCTACTTACTAATTATTTGTCCTGTATAAATAGTGTAATAGTATATATATTGGAATGCTATCACCTAAAGACCTTAACTTGGTTCTCTTAGGGCTACCTGTCCACAAGCAAATTTAAGTCCTTTCTCTTCATCATCACACTCATCAACAAGAGTTTATTTATCACTGTTTATCACATTGACCAAGTTTTCAAGTCAGACTATAACTGATTTGTTTTCTCATGCTTAGTTTTAGTGTTTGACATTGTAAAAGGACCTAGCACTCATTGCTTGTCTCAACAAGAGGCCCCATCTTGATCAAAGGAACAAATAAATTCTCTAGAACTTGTCTGGTAACTTCTCAGGAGATAAAGACAGTAGTGTACACCTCACTGTCAAGTGCCAGATGACTAAAGCAGAGAATGTTGCTATATTTTGACTGGAAGTACTCATCCAAGGTGAGCTTGGCTCTGGTGATCTCTCGAAGGCTAGTCACAGCTATTTCACAGCCATATACTGGAGGAACAAAGCAGTATTTCTCTGAGTACATCGTTATCCTGTTAACTATAGACAGGTGATCCTTGAGCCAAGTTACATGCTTATGACGAATGATGTTATAAATGATACAATGAAGGGCCTTATTGATGAAGGTGCTCTAAGTCTCTACTCTGCTGCACTCAAAATACTGGTCCAGCTGTCTCTTGGTACCCTCTAGTTGAGCTTTACCTTGAAGCTGAAAATAGACATGACAAGCACAGTTAGATCTATTGTTTGAGATAATTAGGAATGCTCAATTCTAAAATCTCAATCTCAGCCTCAAGTGATGACCACAGCCGAACCATAGCTGAACCATAATCGTGTCATAATTTTAAATTCAGTCTCTGTGATTCCAGGCCAGTGGCCAGAAGAGCTGGTCAACCCTAGACTACAAAGTTCAACTTCTTCAAGTTCTTGCTAAGGTTTAGCACTATAAACTACTATACTTAGAATCTAAATGTCTACAGTCAAAATAACCCTACTCTAAATACTTCACAGACTTCTCATCATTCCCAGCAATTTGGACAAGTGCAAAATAGGAACTAGTACATGCTTCCACATGTTGGAAATGTTGGAATACATGAATACTGCTATGCACTAGTAGCAGTGAGTAGTCTTTCAATAACATGAAACAGTACTCACAATTAGCAGTTGCCATGACTTTCACAGCTAAACATTCATCATGGACAGTCTGGGGTTAATCTGTACATTATGGTCAGGTTAGCCAAGTACAGAGACCAGTGCCAACCAACTACTACAATCAGGTTAACATGACACAGTCCACACAAAGGCTACTAGCACCTACTACTCAACCAGAGTCTGCAGCAACTGTACAGGGTACCAAACATAGTCGTAAAGATTCAATCAAGATAAATGAGTCTTCGAGAAAGACAAGAAAGGAGAATACAGGCCTTGATTTGACAAACGACACTACACTACAGAAAGGAGCAAAGCAGAAGTCTGCTTGAAAGCTGATGACTGATGGAGAAGCAGCATTATCCCAATATCATGAAAATTGGACTGATAGCGACATCACCTTGTTACTTGAAGCACTTATTGGAACTGACAGCAATCTGTTTGAATATCTTTTGACAAATGCCAAATATGCTTTCAAAAAAGTATGAGGTTCCATTTGATGGATCATAACTTATAACTCATAATACTAAGGTTTCCAACACTCACTTTAAAGGCCATCAAATGGTGAAAGCAATCACTGTCTGCTATGCATGGTTACATCAAAATTTTGGCTATATTCTTAACTTTGAGTCCATGACTATAATGGAGGAGGAGGTCCTGATATGGATGTTGAAGAACTTCATGAGTGGGCTTGAGAAGGCACAGTCTAAAGGAGTTGACTTGGATAGCTTATTGGGAGCTGTACTCAAGAAATGGTATAGTAACAAATAGTACAATCTGTTTAACTCAAGGTAAGTCAAGCTACAAAGACTATTCACATACTTACATTATTCTTAGGCTCAGTGAGGAGAGGACAGAAGGGCTGATTATTTGAAGGACAAGGATCTAGCAGAAAACAAGATTGCAGCCATGAATGTGAGAGTGAAGCATGCAATGAAGGTCTTGAGAATGGAGGGTATATCTGACGATATCAAGGAGGAGGCAAGGAACATGTTAAAGAACTATTTCGCTACTATAGGTCAGTAATTGTCATTGAATATCATAATGGAAATAGGTCATCCAGTATTTGAAGCCTACATTGATGGCCTGCTAAATACAACCATTCATTCATTTGCCAAGCAGGCAACTCCACCTCTTGTTTCTCCACACCACTGTATACAGAAACTTCAACGTCATTTTGGATATGTTCTTGCCATTATCACTTTCAGCATCTACACTACTAAAGAAAGGAATATGTTTAGACTAGTCATCCAAGTCTATGCAAAGGTTATGTAGCATAAAAAGAGCTTCAATGAAGTGGTACGTGTATTATATATCTTTCTCTGGCAGAAGATCTTTTAAGCTAGGAAAACAGCCCTTCAACATGTCAAAGGTATGTTTGATAGTAATTCATTGTAATGACAAGTGTTTATTGAATTTTCAATGGTGTGCCTTTTCTACAGGCTGCTGAGTGTTCACCTTTGGTTCCGTGAATGGATGAAGAACATATGGAGATGATGGATAACCTGAATGACTCATTAACAGGTAAACAAAAAAACACAAGTTGAAAGCAGATACCTTTGTCTGCAAGCACCCATGTATTGTCTGGAAAATATTCCAACTGATGCTGCCAGATGTGGGACCTCTTCCACATTGTTACATCTGATACAGAGCTAGGCCAGCCAAGTTCGACTGCAACGAAATGCTTTTCATGGTCTACAACAGCCTGGATGTTAATCTAGAAAATAGTCAGTAAAAATACTATTGATAAATCTCAACTTACTGCAGGAAATTTTTTGTGGCAGATAAAAGTAAGACCATTATGCTCCAGCATCTCTGTTAAGCATATAAGAGATCTGTCTAGCATTCCAATGTAGTTTGGAATCCCAGAACAATCCATCACATGTCGAGAAATCTCCCTGTTACGAGGTATAATTTTTCATCTATTTTTCTCTGTTTTTCTCTCTATTTTTGTGGTCACGTGACTTACATCACGTGCTTATTTAATCATGTGACCAGCGCACGTGACTCGATAGCACATGACTTATCACGTGCGGGCGAGGACTTTATTTAGATATCATGTGACTAGGCCTAGACTTGCCTGGAACATTCTAGAATAGACTCACCTAGACCAGTCTGGACCATGACATCACCTGACGTCATATGGAACGTCGTGGAATGTTGTGGAACATTCCTATGATATCATCTGTTTGTTAGATACAAACACTGTACTAGTATATAAAACCGAATGCCATCGCCCAGAGACCCTAGCTTGGTTCTCTTGGGGCTACCCGTCCACGAGCATATCTAAGTCTTATCCCCTCTAACTCACTTTTCGTCGACAAGCTATCGTCGACGCTGCTCATCACATCGTCCAAGCCTTCAAGTGGGGCTATAACTCATTTGTTTTCTCCATCTTAGTTTTAGTGTGACGTCGCGAAAGGCTATGCCTTAACGCTCGTCTCACTCCCTCCATTGCTCGTCATTACCTCATGTTACTACATACAAACCTAGCTCTCATAGGGCATGCACAATATGTTTACAATACATGAAGACAGTTCCCAAATCTATACCAAGCTTATATATAGCTTGTAGGGGATCTGTGCCATGAGAACCATAGTAGATGAGGAAACAAGCAAGCTGATAGTGAACAGACCATTGTGACTTTCTTCTGGTGGAGTTGAAGATTGGGTTAGCCTCCAGGAGTCACACGAGATGGTCAAATGTGGTACATCCAATCCTGCTTGTATATCAGCGCTGAGAATATGCCAGAGTAGAAATCTAACATACTGATATTTACTTTGAAAATCTCTATCTAGCCAGCTGAGTGATATCTCGAAAACTTCTATACATTTACATCACATATTATAAGGGCCACAATGAGGATCAGATAACAGTTGTAAAATCGTGAGAAGTGTGACACCAGTCATCACAAGGAAGTACGAACCATGTTTATTGCAGAGGTGGTCTTCATCATCATTTTCATCATTAATAGGTAAAATGAGGAGTTCCGAGTGGCTTTTATGTTCTCTGGATATCCCAAGAAGAAATGTTGGGGCTGAAAGTAAGACAAACTTGTCTCAAACATCATACTTTCACTGGAATGCAGATGGCATTGATGAGTATATTAATGATAAGAGTGAACTAGACCAGCGCCAGTCGATGTAGCCACCTGGCAGTTGGCAAATGTAAATTCTAATTATGGTATTGTTGTGGTTTCAGCTATAGTTGTCACTTGAGACTGAGATTGAGATTTTAGAATTGAGCATCCCTATTGCATCACTAGTGCCCAGTTTAGTACTCTTATTTTCTTTTTCTTCATTATCTTATCTTATTGGATGGTACTTATCTTATCAGTGAGCGCTCATCTTGTCTTTCTTTTATCTTATCACAGGTGGCTGGGTAAATCTAGAACCTTGTAACTAGACTCATGATCTAGAGTATGAGTTAAGGGTTTATATCCTTATGGTATAGAGTTAACTTATATAGCATCTAGTAGCATTTCCTACTATAGGGCAGGACTTGATCTGTGAGACAATCATGTCACTAGCACTCAAGGCACTTCTCATTTTTGTTATCTTATCTTATCAGGATGGCACTAATCTTATCAGTTAGCGCTTATCTTATCCTTTCATTTATCTTATCAGGTGGCTGGGTAAGTCTAGACCAGGTCTAGCTTACAACCTAGAATATGAGGTCTAGTGAGACGAGCGATGGTACTGGACCTCTCGCAACGTCAAACACTAAAACTAGTGAAGAAAACAAATCAGTTATAGCCTGACTTGAAGGCTTGGACAATGTTAAGAGTAGTGTTGACTTAGTGCTTGTCAACGGGGAGCGCAATGATAAAGAGGAAAACTTGTAGACGGGTAGTCCCAAGAGAACCAAGCTAGGGTCTCTGGGTGATGGCATTCACTCTTATATACTAGTATAGTGTTTGTATCTAACAAACAAATGATATCATCGGAATGTTCCACAACATTCCACAACATTCCATATGACGTCAGGTGATGTCATGGTCCAGACCATTCTAGATATGTCTAGGGTAGAATGTTCTAGGTCAGTCTAGGCCATAGTCACGTGATATCTAAGTAAAGTCCTCACCTACACATGACAAGTCATGTACTATCAAGTCATGTGATTCAGTCACATGATTAAATAAGCACGTAATATATGTTACATGTCGCAACAACGAAAACAAACCACTAAAAGAGGAGATGGCCACTGACGCAGGTCACTCAGAGTCCGCTAGACCCGTTAAGTCCTACCAACCCTATGATAGCAGCTAAGGCCTGTTACGCATCGAGCGGAACATGATGGAAAAACAAACCAAACCAAAAGAGATGACCCTTGATGTGGGTCACTTGGAGTCCGCTAGACCCGTTAAGTCCTACCACCCTTATCTAGCAGCTAAGGCCAAGGGCTTTCCCGGTAGAACCACGAATATATTGAACTAAGGAATTACAGGCTGAGACGTAGCTACTTATATACCCTAGTATACGTGCATGGACCATGGTCAGTGCCCCTCTGAGGTGAACGTCCTAAGTGCTATATATGTAAGTCTCTGCCTAGTAAGGTAATACCCTAGACCTCCAAGGTCGAGGTCGTAAGTCTAGATCAGTTCTAGACCACCTTGCTACCTGATAAGATGTAACGACAGGATAAGATAAACGCTGACCTGATAAGATAAGCGCCATCTAGATAAGATAAGATAAAGAAAAGTTAGATGCCTTAAGCGCTAACGAGAAGCGCCTTGAGCGCTAGTGGCACTTTCGTCTCAAGGCCAGGGCTTGTGAAGGTAGAACCACAAGTATATTGAACTAAGGAATATGACAAAGGACTGTAGCTACTTATATACCCTAGATAGCGTGCACGGACCATGGTCAGTGCCCTTCTGAGGTGAACACGCTAAGTACTATATAAGTAAGTCCTCGTACAAGTAAGGTAAACCCTAGACCCGTAACCCTAGGTCGTAAGTCTAGATCGGTTCTAGACTACCAAGCTACTGATAAGATAAGACAAGATAAACGCTCACCGATAAGATAAGCGCCATCTGATAAGATAAGATAAAAGAAAAGAGAAGCGCCTTGAGCACTAGCGACATGATCGTCTCAATATAAGTCACGTGACCACGAAAAGAGAAAGAAAAACAGAGAAAAATAAGGGAAAAATTATACCCCATAATACTACCCCCCTTCTAGGAATTGACTTCCAGGTGATTAAATGGAGCAGAGGTCACAGAGCAATAATTTTCATAGGGACAGAATAAAGAGTCAAATTGTGACTGAACCATGCACAATTTCCAGGGAGTGAAAGGGTGGTGACAATAGAAATCACGAATAGCATCGCGAGCATTACCTAGGTTAGCCTCAGGCTCCAAAGTATGCTCCTCGTCAGAGTAATGAACTAAGAATTCGAGGTGATGACCTTGCAAGCAAGAGTCGACAATGTAATCAACCTCGTATTCTTGATCACCCTCTTCCATAACTAGTAGGAGACTGAAACAACTCTGAGACTACACATCAAGTGCTTGGTCCTGGGGTCGCTTGCGCTTCACATAATCCAGTCCATGGTCAGACCGACTCTATGATATAGAGCTCTGAAGGAAAGGATACAAGAGTCTAAGAGAAGGGAGTAAGACCCAAGAGGATTCGATGGGAATCCCCTGGTCGCTGTATTGGTCCTTATATACTGTACAGGGGTTTGTCCATATTTACACTAGATCTAACCGATAATATAAAAGGTATGAAGAATAGACATGCATCAAGCATTGTCATGAAATAGAAAAGAAGTAAAATATGAGGGATACACATGTAGAATGGAAGAGAATCATAAACAGAAGGTAAACATGTGCTGTTACGATATGTATTTTTCCTCTCTTTTTCTCTATTTTTCTTCCTTTAGCGCCTAGCGTGCTTATGCCCAATGACTTAGAAACATCTAAGTCTTTTCCCTAATCACGTGACAGGTCATGTGACATGATATGTGCAACTTGCTTGCACGCGACATGGACAACCCCTATGTCACATCTTCACGGACTCACAGGCTTTCATAGCCTTATGCCTCACCTTTACTGTATGTTTCTCATTTCCCCTATTTCATATTTAATAGGCTGCCACACATCATGGAATCCTCACCGATCTCATGTATGATCGTGGCAGCACATGTTTACCTCCTGTCTATGATTCCCTTCCATTCTACATGTGTATTTCTCATGTTTTACTTTCCTTCTATTCCGTGGCTATGCTTGATGCATGCCTGGTACATATGTTTTTCATCCTATCGATAGATCTAGTGTACACATGAACAAACACTAGTAGAGTATATAAGAGTCAATGAAGCGACCAGAGGACTCCATCGAATCCTCTTGAGTTTTCTCCCTTCAGCTCCTCAGCTTAACAGAATAACCTCAGTTTGACATGCTTCAGTACGCACTCCTAACGATGTGAGCCGCTGATTGTATCATTAGGATTCGATCATTATCTAACTGACCTTGTTCGTGATGCTTGCCGGTCAAGACCACTGCAAGCAACAAGTACACATTTGACGTTCTTGAAGTGAAGGCTTATGGACTAACGCTTTAGTGACACTGGCTAGTGTCTTCCAACAGATCATCCGAATCTCGTCCCGTCTCTTATGTAGAGGAGCACGGAGAACGACCCATCTCGTCCATAGAGCAGTCGACGTTGTCAGACAACAGTCAAGGACAACGGGCAGACCAGGAAGTGTGGTTCGAAAGAGAACTCGGACTACGCTCGCCATATACCAACGCCGACGAGGAAGGAGTAGCCACCCTCATCCCAACTCCCTCATCTCCTATCCGTTCTCGCTCACCTTCGGTAGATCTGAACGACGCACCTCCCGCTGCCTACCCCCAGTTGCCGCACTTTATCAATCGGCTGTTCGTACCAAACGTACTCGTTGACGAGTACATACGTCAGGTAGAGGCAGGACTTATTGAAGAAGGAGAGGGTCCCAGAAGAGAAGAAGAAGTCAGAGCTAGGTATCGCACTCCTACCCCTTTCCCCGCACCATGCCCATGTCGGGCAAGATGCACTTACTTTCCCGTTGATCCTGCACACGTTCGTCGGGATTACTTTGAAGAATTCCTTCCTGATTTTTTACGTCCACGTCTACGTCCACGCCGTGTCCTCAAAGAAGTAAGGCACGTTCCACACATACTTACAAAAGATCCCTTGGTCTATGACCAAGAGTTGCAATATTTCCTCTAAAAACTTTCCTTCTACGTACTGTTATGTGTCAAGCGGAACAGAACAAAGAAAACAAACCACTAAAAGATAAGAGACTGGGCACTATCGTAGCCCGACACGGAGTCCGCAAGACCCGTTAAGTCCCACGCCCTTCTATAGGAACAAGCCCGAGGGTTTTACTGTGGAACCACGAATATATTGAACTAAGGAAATACTACAGGGAGGAACGACTACTTATATACTCTAGATATCGTGCACGGACCAGTCCCTGTGCCCTACTAAGGTGAACGGACTAGATGCTATATAAGAAATCCCTGTACGTATGAGGTATAACCCTAGACCCATAACCCTAGGTCGTAAGTCTAGACCTGGTCTAGGCTACCTAGCCACCGATAAGATAAGATAAGATAAATGCTCACCGATAAGATAAGCGCTACCTGATAAGATAAGATAAAAAGAAAGTTAGACGCCATAGGCGCCAACGAGAAGCGCCTTGAGTGCTAGTGGCACTTTCGTCTCACGTACAAGTTTCTTTTTGAAAAATGTCACAAGCCATTTTTGATATCCTGGACGATCCCAATGTGAACTGGGACGATAAGATTGCTGCTGCTAGACAGGGCATGTTCAACCAGAGCCGGATAATCAATCAGCTCAATAATAGAATTGCTGCTCTTGAAAGAGGGGGCGCAACAGGAAGTTCAACTTTGACGGGTATGGGGGGAGCGTACTCGAAGAAAATTGAAGTATTCAACGACCCAGGTGAATATGATGGGTCAAAAGCAAAGTTTGAAGAGTGGTGGGCCAAGATGCGGGCTTGGCTGAACATCAACTCACACGCAATTATGCCGGGCTCACATGAGGCAGTCCTGGCCATCCTCTCCTGTTTGAAAGGGCCAAAAGCAGGTCCCTTTGCTCAAACGCGGATCATTAAAGGGGATACGTACACATGGGCCTTGATGATAGCGGAGATTGAAGGTCTCTTTCGTTCCACCAATCAAGTTGATTGGGCACGTAGTCAGCTAAAGGGGCTGCTACAAAACAAAATGTCAACAGACGATTTTATCATCAAATTCGAAGCATTATACCAGCAGGCTGCGATAGACGAATCGCATGCTATCTTCATGCTGGAAAATAACGTCAGAAGGGGCATCATCGCCCAAATATTCAAGGAAGGCAAAAGAAAGGCTAAAGTAGCCGAATACATTGCTGAAATTAGACACTTCGGGACCGCTCAAGAGTCCCTTGATTTCATCATAGGTGCCACTATCTGAAGAACGTCTCAGGCACGTGGCGACCCTAACGCTATGCAAATAGATGCCGCCCAAAGAGGGTCATCATCAAATTAACATGTTACAATTGTGGTGGACCACATGGGGTGAAGAACTGCCCCAAGCCAAGAGTTCAATGTCCCTCTTGCAAATGGCTAGGAGGCAAACACAAAAAGGAATGCTGCGGCGGCCGCCAAGTGCGCATCGTCGAACCAGTACGAGAAGAGCCCGAAAGGGAAGCCTCACGTGGCAACGATCCTTTTGCGGCTATCCGCAACATGTCCTATGACGAAATGAGGGCATATTTTTGGGACATGAAAGATGTCCATGACAAGGGAAAAGGTCGTGCCACATGAACAAACTGGGTGTTCGTGCGGTCACATTTGACGAATATTTATCCAACCGCTTCTCCGTCCTTGAGGTCGAAGAACCTAGGGAAAGCACGGATAAGTCGGATGATGTTATTTCTTTTTGAAAATGTCAAACTGGGTCCTCTTCTATGAAGGGGCTTGGCCGGGGCTTCAAACCGATACTTAATTCAGTTTCAACAAAATCACAAAAAAATATGTCAGACGAAGAAATCCCAGATGACTTTTTCTTGAGAACGCTCAACATGGAGAAGGAGATCTTAATGAAGATCAAAGTTGCATCCTCCCATGATAAGAAGGCTTACGTCGCCGCTGACGCACTACTCGATTGCGGTGCTAACGTTATTTTCATTGATAAGAAGTGGGCCACAAGCCAAAAGCTACCGCTCACTCTCTTACGAAATCCCATCCCCGTATTTAACGTTGACGGATCAAAGAACTTGGCAGGAAACATCACACACTCCACCGAGCTAATTATCGACTATGAAGGACACAGGGAATGCGTTACTGCAGAGGTTACGGATCTAGGACGTAATCAGATCATTCTCGGGTACACGTGGTTGAAGAAGCACAATCCTGAAATAGATTGGGCAAAAGGGGAAGTAAAGATGATACGATGCCCCAGAAGTTGCCATCTATTAAGGGAGAAAAGTGTTTTCCTTCATGTTCTGGAAAAAGAAGAAGAAGAGGCTGCTTATCATGCCTACGCTATACGAGCTAGCATTGAAGTGCCTAAGAAAACAGAAAAGACTATTGAAGAAATGGTGCCTAGCGCGTACCATCAATATTACGGACAGTTCTCAAAAGAAGAATCTGAACGCATGCCAATTAGGAAACCGTGGGACCACGCCATTGACTTGAAGGATACATTCGTTCCTAAGAAAGGAAGAATGATTCCCCTCTCAGTAGAAGAACAGAAAGAAGTTTCTAGCTTCATTGATGAACAACTGAGAAAGAGTTACACACGACCTTCGAAGTCTCCACAAACCTCCCCTGTTTTCTTTGTGCCAAAGAAGGAAGGCACTAAACGCATGGTTCAAGATTATCGTTATCTAAATGAACACACCGTCAAGAATAATTATCCGCTCCCGCTGATTTCCCAATTAGTGGATAAGCTAAAAGGAGCTAAGCTATTTACGAAGATGGATCTATGATGGGGATACAATAACATTCGCATCAAGGAAGGCGATGAGTGGAAAGCTGCCTTTGTATGCTTCCACGGTGCCTATGAACCCCTCGTGATGTTTTTCGGGTTATGCAATTCCTCCGCCACATTCCAAGCAATGATGAATGAAATCTTTGCCGATATGGATGATGTAGTGGTGGTCTACATTGATGACCTATTAATATTCACCAAAACCGATGACGTCAAGGAACACGAAAAGATCGTTAAAGAAGTTCTACGTCGATTGGAAGAGAATGATTTATTTATCAAACCAGAGAAGTGTATCTTTACGATACCAGAAGTTGAATTCCTTGGTATGATAGTCAGCCGAGATGGAATTAAGATGGACGACTCCAAGGTTAAGGCTATCCTGGAATGGCCTGCGCTGAAGAATGTGAAAGGAGTTAGGAGTTTTCTTGGACTCGCCAATTTCTACCGAAGGTTCATCCAAGGCTATGCCCAAGTGGCTAGACCCTTAAATGATCTAACAAAGAAGGATACACCCTTCGTGTGGAAAGAAGCACAACAAGAAGCATTTGATATGCTAAAGAAGAAGTTTACGTCCACTCCTATACTATCCTTTCCAGATGAAGACAGTCGCTTCCGTCTTGAATGTGATGCATCAGACTTTGCAACAGGTGGAGTCTTATCTATTGAAAAAGATGGCCTATGGCATCCAGTTGCCTACGCCTCACGATCCATGACCCCTGAAGAGAGGAATTATCCAATTGCTGATAAAGAGATGCTCAGCATGATTCAGGCTCTCGAAGCATGGAGACATTATTTAGAAGGTGTCAAATATGAATTTGAAATCTGGAACGATCACAAGAATCTCCAGTATTTCATGAAGGCACAAAATCTTAACCGTCGCCAAGCGCGATGGGCACAATATTTATCTAGGTTCAACTTTAAACTCATCCACAAAGCTGGAACCTCGATGGGAAAAGCCGATGCCTTATCTAGACGAGAAGATCACATGATCGACATTGAGGATGACAATAAAGGAGTAACCATATTAACACCGGAGAAGATTAGGGCGACCATCTTGATCTCCGATGAAGGCGATAAGATCAAACAACAGGTTCTTGACGCAATGCACAAGCTGAAAGAATCAGAAGTACAGACGTTACGCGAGAAGTTCCACATTCATGATGACAGTGATGGAATTCTCTATGATGAAAAGATGAGAATGTATGTGCCTGACGACGAAGGTCTACAGCAATCAATTATTATGTTGCACCACGACACTCCGGTTGCTGGACATCCAGGAGTTGAGAAGACAATAGACTTGCTGCAACGCAGCTACACTTGGCCGTTGATGTCACAACAGGTCAAAGACTATGTTTTCCATTGCGATAGATGCGCACGAATGAAAGGGAGCAATCAGCCTCCCGCTGGAAAGCTACATCCCTTGGAAGTTCCTACGACACCTTGGGAAGATGTATCAGCAGACTTTATCACAGATCTGCCTGATTCCAATGGGTTCGACTCCATCCTTGTGATGATGGACAGGTTTTCCAAAGAAGTCGAATTCATTCCATGTTTAAAGACGACGACAGCCCTTGACATGGCTCGTCTATATTTAACCAACGTGTGGAAGGCACATGGCCTACCCCACACTATTATATCTGATCGTGGACCGCAATTTGCCGCGGAAGTAATGCATGCATTATGCAAGCGATTAGATATAACCCCTAAATTATCCACTGCATATCATCCGCAGACAGATGGTCAGACGGAACGAATGAACAGGAACTTGGAACAGTACCTTCATTTATTCTGTGCAGAAAAGGAAGCAGAATGGGCTGACTGGCTTGCCATTGCTCAATTCTCATATAATACAAAGAAGCAGGCTTCTACAAAGAAAACCCCTTTCGACATCACACGGTCTTATACTCCAAGAATGGGCTTCGAGCAACACGTGTCTAAGGCACCAGCTGCTGATGACTTTGCCAAAGAAATGGCCAAGACTTTGAAAGATGTCGAAGCTAATTTATTAGAGGCTCAAAAGCGAATGAAAGCGCAAGCTGATAAGCACAGATCAGTTGCCCCTGAATACGTCATTGGGGATAGGGTCTGGCTCAGCACAAGTAATCTACGCCTGCAGAGAGCTTCACGTAAATTAACCGAACGATGGATCGGTCCCTATGAGGTTACCAAATTGGTTGGCTCTAATGCATTGATGCTTAAGCTACCAAAGTCTATGCGTATTCATCCCACAGTTAATATTTCAAGGGTCAAGCCTTACAAAGAGCGCTTGCCTGGGCAACCGGTTATTGCCCCTGGACCCATTGAAGTCACTGAGGGTCGAGATGAAGAATACGAAGTAGATTATGTGGTCGAATCTCAAAAAAGGGATAACCGACTCGAATACTTAGTCCACTGGCGGGGCTATACTGATGAAGATAGAACGTGGGAACCCGCTGGCAATTTGGCCAATGCTTCTGATGCAGTCGCAGCCTTTCATCGGGCAAATCCCTCGGCTCCTCGTAAGCTACGCATGGCTTACTTAGATTTCCTATCATTATTTCAGCCATTTGATAATTTGACAGTCCCTATGTCTCGTGACACTCCCTTTGATCGCCTGGAAGTCGATCCTTAGGAGGGGGGTAGTGTTACGATATGTATTTTTCCTCTCTTTTTCTCTATTTTTCTTCCTTTAGCGCCTAGCGCGCTTATGCCCAATGACTTAGAAACATCTAAGTCTTTTCTCTAATCACGTGACAGGTCATGTGACATGATATGTGCAACTTGCTTGCACGCGACATGGACAACCCCTATGTCACATCTTCATGGACTCACAGGCTTTCATAGCCTTATGCCTCACCTTTACTGTATGTTTCTCATTTCCCCTATTTCATATTTAATAGGCTGCCACACATCATGGAATCCTCACCGATCTCATGTATGATCGTGGCAGCACATGTTTACCTCCTGTCTATGATTCCCTTCCATTCTACATGTGTATTCCTCATGTTTTACTTTCCTTCTATTCCGTGGCTATGCTTGATGCATGCCTGGTACATATGTTTTTCATCCTATCGATAGATCTAGTGTACACATGAACAAACACTAGTAGAGTATATAAGAGTCAATGAAGCGACCAGAGGACTCCATCGAATCCTCTTGGGTTTTCTCCCTTCAGCTCCTCAGCTTAACAGAATAACCTCAGTTTGACATGCTTCAGTACGCACTCCTAACGATGTGAGCCGCTGATTGTATCATGTGCTGCCATGATCATACATGAGATCAGTGAGGATTTCATGATATGTGGCAGCCTATTAAATATCAAATAGGGGAAATGGAAAACATACGGTAAAGGTAAGGCATAAGGCTATGGAAGCCTGTGAGTCCGTGAAGATATAGCATAGGGGCTAGGTCCATGTTGCGTGCGTGTTAGTTGCATGTGTCATGTCACGTGACCAGTCACGTGATTAGGAAAAAGACTTAGATGTTTCTAAGTTGTTGAGTGTAAGTGCGCTAGGCGCTAAAGGAAGAAAATAGAGAAAAATAGAGAAAAATAGAGAAAAATAGAGGAAAAATACATATCGTAACACAGACCAGGTTGTTGTGCTGGTTGACTGGGCAATCGCTCTTTATAAGGTTTAATGTGGCTAATATTCACAACCAGGTGAATGTGCATCGTTGAAGGTAAACGAAGTTCTATGACATTTGAGCCGACTAGCTTCGTGATTTCATATGGACCGAGTCAGCGTTCCATAAGCTTCCGACTTGATTGAGAAAGCTTTAAATTAGAAGTACTAAGCCACACTTTATTGCCGATCTGATAAGGAGGTGGCTGTGATCTATGACAATTGGCTTTTCTTTTCATAGCGTCTTGCGCTTTCTCTAGGTTTTTACAAGCCTGCTCGAGTGTTTTCTCTATATTTGAAGCAAGATCCTGAGTGGTAGGGACCTTGGACTAAAGTGGTTCAACACCTATCCTTGGTTTGTAGGATCAAGTTACGTCAAATGGAGATTTACCAAGCAAATCCTGGCGCTTGTTATTATAGGAGAATTGCGCCAGCACTAGCCAATCAGACCAATCATATGGCTTTTCGACAATGAAAAGACGGATATATTCTTGTAACGCCTGGTTCATCAGTACTGTTTGCCCATCTGTTTGTGGGTGGAAAGCTATGGAGAGCTTAAGCTCAATTCCTAAGAATTTTCCTAATTCACACATAACCTGAGATGCGAATTGTGGACCACGACCCAAAACGATAGTCATGGAAAGACCATGATGCTTCCAGACATGTTGCAAATATAATTTAGCTGTTCTGAGAGCCGTGATCGTTTTATTTGTTGGAATAAATATAGCTTCTTTGGAGAAACGATCGACAACTACTAGAATTGTGTCGTAACCATCTGAAAGAGGTAAGTCCATTGTAAAATCTGCCGAAATATCAACCCATAGTCCGGATGGGATCGGCAGTGGTTGGAGCATGCCAGCTGGGGCAATGCAAGAACTTTTCATGTATGCACATCGATTGCAATGCGAAATATAGTCTTTGACCTGTGTGTGTAAACCAGGCCAATAATAATTATGTTCCACCAACTCCTGAGTCTTAGATTGACCAGGATGTCCTACAATAGGGTTGTCGTGATGGAGTGTGAGAATGTCTTGATGAAGCTTGGCATCACCAGGAACATAAATATGATTTTCCCTAAAATAAAGCCCATCTTGGAGCTTATAGTTTGATCCTAGATCTAGATCTTTAGATAAGTCCTTGATTCATTTAACAATCTGCTGCTCTTCGACCTCCACAACAACATGTTGGGCCCTGATCTTTTCGGGAGGAATTACAGTGATGCCCTTGTTGTCATCTTCAACCCCATTGGAGTGATCACAACGTCGGGATAAAGCATCTGCTTTCGTCATAGAGACTTCTGCTTTGTGGACCAAAGTAAAGTTGAATCGTGTAAGGTACAAGGACCATTGTGGTCAGACCAAATTTCAAATTTGTACTGAGCACCTTCTAGATAATGTCGCCACGTTTCTAATGTGTGAATAATAGCGAGCATTTCCTTATCTGTGACTTGACAGTTCTGCTCTTGTGCTGATAGAACATGAGAACTAAAGGCACATAGTCGCCATTCTCTATCGGGACATTTCATAGATAATACAGCTCCTGTGGCATAATCTGATGCATCGGTTTCCAGGCGGAATTCTGCATTGATATCCAGGTATACCAAAATAGATGCTATTGTAAATCGTTCTTTAAGCGTATCAAACACTTGTTGCTCTTTATCTCCCCAGTTCCACTGGAGATCTTTACGAGTTAAGTCTGTGAGAGGTTTTGCAATTCCTACATAACTGAGTATGAAACGACGGTAAAAGTTAGTGAGACCAAGGAAAGAACGGACTTGCTTGACCATTCATGGTATTGGCCACTCCTGGATCGCTTTTACTTTCGATTCATCCATGCGAACACCATTGCGAGTCACAGTCATGCCAAGGAATTCTACTTCTGTCTTGTCAAAGAAGCATTTCTTTAGCTTGACAAATAAATCATTATCTTTGAGCCGCTGAACCACACGTGCAATAGCTTTGTGGTGCTCATACATATTATTTGATCTGATATAAATTAATAGATCGTCCATATAGATAACAACAATATCGTCCATATCTGCAAACAGCTCATTCATCATGGCTAGGAATGTAGCTGGTGAATTACAGAGACCAAAGAAGGTTCAAAAGAACCGAGATGACAGACAAATGCTACCTTCCATTCATCGCCTTTTTTGATACATATATTGTTGTATCCCCATTGAAGGTCCATTTTTGTAAAGTATCTTGCACCCTTTAGCTTGTCAACAAGCTGACTAATCAGGGACAAGGAATAGTTATTTTTGACCGTTCCTTCATTCAGATAGCGGTAATCTTGAACCATCTGCTTAGTGCCTTCTTTCTTAGGTACAAAGAATATAGGTGACATCTGAGGTGATTTAGACAGTCTAATGTAGCCCTTTGAGAGCTGATCTTCAATAAATGATTTGACTTCATCCTGCTCTTGAGCCGAAAGAGGAATCATTCGCCCTTTCCTAGGTTTGAAGTCTTCTTTTAGTTCGATTGCATGATCTCATAGTTTGCGTGTTGGCATACGCTCAGATTCTTTCTTCGAGAAAGTTTCATAAAAGTCCTTATGGTAGATGCTAGGAACCAGTTCCTTGATTGGTGTTTCTAACACGACTGTGCTTCTTAGCTTCTTTCACATGTCATCAGTTTCAAGATCACTGATAAGACCTTTCCATTTTGAGATAGCTTCAACTTCTTCTTCTAGTTCCATTGAAGCAAGACGCGTAGCACGATTAGATAATTAATAGCATGATCTGGGGCAACGATTTAATTTAACTTCACCAGTTTACCAGTTAATGTTAGGATTGTAATACGCGAGCCAGGTGTATGCTGACACCCTGTGCTGGTCCATGGTGTGGCAGTCTGAACTGCAACGACAGTTCGGTGCCTTGTACTGCCGGGCAAAGTGGCCTAACTTGCCACACTTGTAGCAATCCATTTGGAGCCTTCTCTGCTCCGGTTGCTTGCCCTTTTGTGCGGTGCCTATGTCCATTGTGTCACCACTGGTATCGTATGTTTTACCTCCACGGCTGGAGGAGGAATTGTTTTGTGTGTTGTTAACCCAGGCACGCCCCTGGGATCCTTGCCTACTGAATTGATATTCGCAGAGATCTGTCCGACTTCCGATTCATCAGACTTCTTTCAGGTACTCTTCAATTGTTTCCTTTTGGGTACCTTGGAGATAAATCTCTTTGATTATATTGGACCATATTGCCCATTCCAGTAGGTAGACTGCATGTGAGTGTAAGCAGTCTGATTGGAGAACCAGAGAATGGAACCATATGACAAACTTGTTGGTTCTCATCTTTCCTTGTTTTAGCTAAACGAGCTAGTTCTTTGCCCATTCTTTGTCAGCCAGGGGTCGGAAATATTTCTTGATTTCCTCACCCAACACATAAAGTGTTGGCCATGCGTTTTGATCGGTGTATTTGTGGATGAGGGCCTCGGCAAACCAACCTGCCACTGGGCCCTTCATTCTAGAGAGAATGGCTATACAACCATCGAAGTTGGTTGTGAGAACCACCTGGTTTGCGGTGAGCCAAGTTTCTAGTTTGACCCACTAGACAGAGAAGTTCTTCTGGTCACCATCAAAGGTACCAGGGTCTACGAAAATTTCAACCTTTCGGCTGATATTTGATGGTTGATTTTGCAGCGTTTGGAGTGCTGCAGTGACTTGTTGAAGTTGCACCTGGAGGTTGGCAACTTCTTATTAGAGGTTGGCCATTATTTAAAGACAGCTGGGCTCGTTGTAAAGGTAGTAAGGTGCATTTCGAGGGCGGTTTGCTAGTGGCACCTGTTGGCAGGGACGGCGAAGAGACAGTAGGTATTCTTGCATGTGACGACTTGCAGGAAAACGAAGGCGATTAGACATTCGCTGGGGTAGAGCTGGGATGGAAGAAGGGGATTGAGGAAGTGGTGTAGGAGTATGAAAGATCTGTTCTTCGAGATCCACCTCAACCTCTTCTTCTTTCTTGATATGATGTAAAAAGTCTAGTGGCTCCTGTTTGGGTACTAACCACTCAGGGACTGGTTCGAGATCCTCAAACTTGATTTGTGGAGAAGGGGTGAAAGCATGGTTTTGGTGGTAAAACTGGAGGGCTGTGGCTTGCACTCTGGTATCAAGAACTCGTTGTCTGATAGTATGAGCCATGGTGGAAATATTTTCTTCATTAGGGCCTATTGCTTCCTTTTGCCCTTTCACTGTCCAGTCAACAACCGACCTGGCACAGCCCTGAAATGCTACATATGGTAAGACTAAAGTAAACCTCTTCTAAGGCTGCACAGATACAATACCACTCTTGCATGCAGAGAGGGTTGTTACCGACATATACGTAAAACGAATGCACCTCACGGGGACGTGGGATGATGTTCAAAAGAAAGTAAAAGGGGTTTGTTGGGGGATTTAACTGCTAGAGAAGATATCTCTAGTTCTCTCTTGAGAGAATTCGATGACAGGGCCCTAAATAGCACAATATCCTTCGTGAACCTCAACAGCCAGGGACTAAGGTAAACAAAAGGGTGTGATAATGCGCAACGAAGTGTATGATGTACGTAAAAGATGGCTTAATGACATGGGTAGTATCTGATGTCGGAAGAGTGGGATAGCTTGATTCTAATGAGACGAGCGATGGTACTGGACCTCTCGCAATGTCAAACACTAAAACTAGCAGAGAAAACAAATCAGTTATAGCCTGACTTGAAGGCTTGGACGATGTTAAGAGTAGCGTTGACTTAGTGCTTGTCAACAGGGAGTGCGATGATAAAGAGAAAAACTTAAGTTCGCTCATAGATAGGTAGTCCCAAGAGAATCAAACTCGGGTTTCTGGGCGATGGCATTCACTCTTATATACTAGTATAGTGTTTGTATCTAACAAACAAATAATACCATTGGAATGTTCCACAATATTCCATGATGTTCTATATGATGTCAGGTGATGTCATGGTCCAGACCATTCTAGAGAAGTCTAGGGTAGAATGTTCTAGGCCAGTCTAGGCTCTAGTCACATGATATCTAAATAAAGAGACCTCATTGCACATGAGCAAGTCACATGACCGAGTCACATGATCCAGTCACATGATTAAATAAGCGTATGATATAAGTCACATGACCACAAAAAGAGAAAGAAAAATTATACCCCATAACATCTAAGGTATTACCTTAAGCATACAGGAGTCTACTTATATAGTACTTAGCTTGCTCACCTTAAAGGGGCACAGATCATGGTCTGTGCATGATATCTTTGATATATAAGTAGCACTGACTCCTTGTAGTAGTTTCCCAGTTCAATATATTTGTGGTTCTATAGTAAAACCTCTGAGCTTAGCTCCTATAGAGAGGTGTAGAACTTAATGGTCTAGTGGACTCCGTGTTGGACTACGACAGTGTCTAGATTTCCTTTTAGTTTGATTTGTTTTTCTGTTCTGTTCTGCTCAATGCGTAACAGTCCATGCATAATATCTAGAGTATATAAGTAGTTATGACTCCCTGTACTATTTTCTAGTTCAATATATTCATGATTTCACCAGTAAAGCCTCTGGCCTTCATTGCTAGATAGAGGTGGTGAGATTTAACAGGTCTAGTGAACTCCATGTATTACATATCGAGTAGAACAGAAACAAATTCAAACAAAGAGCAGTGACCACTGACATAGGCCACTACAGAGTCCACAAGACCCATTAAGTCCTACCAGTCCTCTCTAGCAGCTAAGGCCAGGACTTTAATGATGAAACCATGAATATATTAAACTAAGAAAATACTACAGGGGGATGGTGCTACTTATATACCAAAGATATTGTACATGGACCATGATCTGTGCCCCTCTAAGGTGAGCAAGCTAAGTACTATATAAGTAGACTCCTGTATGCTTAAGGTAATACCCTAGACCTCATATTCTAGGTCACAAGCTAGACCTAGTCTAGACTTACCTAGCCACCTGATAAGATAAACGAAAGGATAAGATAAGTGCTGATCTGATAAGATAAGATAAGAAAATAAGAAGCACCTTGAGCACTAAGTGACGTGATCGTCTCACCATGATGAACTATAACAGTGTCCATTGCCTTCTTATTTGGTTTGTTTTTCTGTTCTATTCTGCTCAACATGTAACATTGTTAATTTTCCATTCTGCACAAATTCCAGGTTGTAAGGAGATAATTTTATGAATATCCTCCAACTAGTCAGACCTGGGATGAGAAGAGACATTGAAGTATTCAGCAGCTCACATGGTAATGAGGGCATACTAAGAGGTCTACTAAGGTTGCTCTTATAGCAATAAGGGGCTGAGAAGAGACTCAGGAGGATTCAATGAGGAATTCCCTGGTCGCTGTATTCACCCTTTATATACTACATATGTGTTTATACATGTATCTAGTGGATTTACCAATAGAATGAATAACATCTGTACTAGGCATGCATCAAGCATAGCCATGGAATGGAAGAGAAGTAGAACATAAGGTAGATGTATATAAAATGGAAGTGGAAGCATAGACAGGAGGTAAACATGTGCTGCCATGATTATACATGAGATCAGTGAGGATACCATGATGTGTGGCAGCTATTAAATATCAAATAGCTAGAAGATGGAAAACATACATAGAAGGTGATGAGACGAGCGTTAAGGCGTAGCCTTTCGCGACGTCACACTAAAACTAAGACGGAGAAAACAAATGAGTTATAGCCCCACTTGAAGGCTTGGACGATGTGATGAGCAGCGTCGACGATAGCTTGTCGACGAAAAGCGAGTTAGAGGGGATAAGACTTAGGTATGCTCATGGACGGGTAGCCCCAAGAGAACCAAGCTAAGGTCTCTGGACGATGGCATTCAGTCTTATATACAGATACAATGTTTGTATGCTACAAATAAATGATATCATCGGAATGTTCCACAATATTCCACGACGTTCTATGACGTCAGGTGATGTCATGGTCCAGACCGATTCTAGGTAGGTCTAGCTAAGAATGTTCTAGGCCAGTCTAGGCTCTAGTCACGTGATGTCTAAATAAAGAGTCCTCGTTGCACGTGAGCAAGTCACATGACCGAGTCACATGATCCAGTCACATGATAAAATAAACACGTGGTGTAAGTCACGTGACCTTAAAAAGAGAAAGAAAAAGAGGAAAAATTGAGGAAAAATTATACCCCGTAACACTACCCCCCTTCTAGGAATCAACTTCCAGGCGATTAAACGGGGCAGAAGCCACAGAGCAAAAATTAACATAGGGATAGAATAAAGAATCGAATTGCGACTGAACCATGCGCAATTTCCTGGGAGCGGAAGGGTGGCGACGATAGAAATGGCGAATAGCATCGCGAGCATTACTTAGGTTAGCCTCAGGCTCCCAAGTACGCTCCTCGTCAGAATAACCAACCCAATGTACCAGGAATTCGAGGCGACGACCCCGTAAGCGAGAGTCAACAATGTAATCAACCTCGTATTCCTGATCACCCTCTTCGGTAACTAGTACCGGACCAGGCTGTTGTGCTGGTTGACCGGGCAATCGTTCTCTATAAGGTTTAATGCGACTAATATTCACAACCGGGTGAATGCGCATTGTAGAAGGCAAGTGAAGTTCAACGGCATTCGAGCCGACCAGCTTCGTAATGGCATATGGACCAAGTCATCGTTCGGTAAACTTCTGGCTAGGACGTGGAAGCTTTAAATTAGAAGTACTCAACCACACTTTATCGCCGATCTGATAAGGAGGTGGCTGTGATCTATGACGATCGGCTTTCTTTTTCATAGCGGCTTGCGCTTTCTCTAGGTTTTTACGAGCCTGCTCAAGGGTTTTCTCCATGTTGGAAGCGAGATCCTCGGCTGTAGGGACCCTGGACTGAAGCGGTTCAACACCCATCCTTGGTTTGTAGGATCGAGTGACCTCAAATGGAGATTTACCAAGCAAATCCTGGCGCTTGTTGTTGTAAGAGAATTGCGCCAGCGCTAGCCAATCAGACCAATCATATGGCTTTTCGGCAACGAAAAGACGGATATATTCCTGTAACGCTTGGTTCATCCGTTCTATTTGCCCGTCTGTTTGTGGGTGAAATACGATGGAGAGCTTAAGCTCAATCCCTAAGAATTTTCCTAATTCGCACATAACCTGAGACGCGAATTGTGGACCACGATCCGAAACGATAGTCGTGGGAAGACCATGATGCTTCCAGACATGTTGCAAATACAATTTGGCCGTTCCAAGAGCCGTGATCGTTTTATTGGTTGGAATAAATATGGCTTCTTTTGAGAAACGATCAGTGATTATTAGAATCGTGTCGTAACCATCCGAAAGCGGTAAGTCCGTTGTAAAATCTGCCGAGATATCAACCCATGGTCCAGATGGGATCGGCAGTGGTTGGAGCATGCCTGCTGGGGCAATGCGAGAACTTTTCATGCGTGCGCATTGATCGCAATGTGAAACATAGTCCTTGACCTGTGTATGTAACCCAGGCCAATAATAATTACGTTTCACCAATTCCTGCGTCTTTGATTGACCAGGATGTCCTGCGATAGGGTTATCGTGATGGAGTGTGAGAATGTCTTGGCGAAGCTTGGCATCACCAGAGACATAAATACGGTTCTCACGGTAATAAAGCCCATCCTGGAGCTTATAATTAGATCCTAGATCCAAATCTTTAGATAGTCCTTTAATTCGTTCAACGATTGAACTCTCTTCGGCTTTCACAACAATGTGTTGGGCCCTGATCTTTTCGGGAGGAATTACGGTGATGCCCTTGTTGTCATCTTCAATCCCGTTAAAGTGATCACAACGTCGGGATAAAGCATCTGCTTTCGTCATGGAGGTTCCTGCCTTATGAACCAAGGTAAAGTCAAATCGAGTAAGGTACAAGGACCATCTTGCTTGTCGTTGATTCAGATCTTGAGATTTCATAAAATATTGTAGATTCTTGTGATCGGACCAAATTTCAAATTTGTGCCGAGCACCTTCTAAATAATGTCGCCATGTTTCTAACGCACGGATTATAGCGAGCATTTCTTTGTCTGCGACTTGATAGTTCCGCTCTTGGGCAGATAGAGCATGGGAACTAAAAGCGCATGGTCGCCATTCTCCATTGGGACATTTCATAGATAGGACAGCCCCTGTGGCAAAATCCGAAGCATCGGTTTCTAGGCGGAACTCCACATCGATATCTGGATATACCAAAATAGGTGCTGTCGTAAAGCGTTCTTTAAGCATTTCAAACGCCTGTTGTTCTTTATCTCCCCAGTTCCACTGGAGATCTTTACGTGTTAAGTCCGTGAGAGGTTTTGCAATTCCAGCATAACCGAGTATGAAGCAACGGTAAAAATTTGCAAGACCGAGGAAAGAATGGACATGTTTGACCGTTCGTGGTACTGGCCACTCCTGGATTGCTTTGACTTTCAATTCGTCCATGCGAATGCCATCACGAGTCACGGTCATACCGAGGAATTCTACTTCTATTTTGTCAAAGAAGCATTTCTCCGGCTTGACAAATAAGTCATTATCTTTGAGCTGCTGAAGCACACGTGCAACAGCTTTATGATGCTCATCGATATTGTCCGATTTGGTATAAATTAATAGATCGTCCATGTAGATAACAACAATGTCGTCCATATCCGCGAATAGCTCGTTCATCATTGCTTGGAACATAGCTGGCAAATTACAGAGACCAAAGAACATGACGAGAGGTTCGAAAGAACCGAGATGACAGACAAATGCTACCTTCCATTCATCGCCTTCTTTGATTCGTACATTATTGTATCCCCATCGAAGGTCCATTTTCGTAAAGTATCTTGCACCCTTAAGCTTGTCAACAAGCTGACTAATCAGGGGCAAGGGATAATTATTTTTAACCGTTCCTTCATTCAGATAGCGGTAATCTTGAACCATCTGCTTAGTGCCTTCCTTCTTGGGAACGAAGAATACAGGTGATGTCTGAGGTGATTTAGACGGTCTAATATAGCCCTTCGAGAGCTGATCTTCAATGAAAGATTTAACTTCATCCTGCTCCTGAGCTGAAAGGGGAATCATTCGCCCTTTTCTAGGTTTGAAGTCTTCTTTAAGTTCGATTGCATGGTCCCACGGCTTGCGTGTTGGCATGCGCTCGGATTCTTTCTTCGAGAAAGTGTCGTAAAAGTCCTTGTGGTAAACGCTGGGAACTAATTCCTTAACAGGTGTTTCTAGAACAACCGTGCTTTGCAGCTTTTACCACGTGTTATCAGTTTCGAGGTCACTGATAAGACCTTTCCATCTAGAGACTGCTTTGACTTCTTCTTCTAGTTCCATTGAAGCAAGGCGCGTAGCGCGATTAGATAGTTGATAGCAAGATCTTGGACAACGATTTAATTTAACTTCACCAGTTTGCCAGTTAATGTTAGGATTATGGAATTCGAGCCAGGTATATCCGAGGATGATCGCAGCAGTGCCGAGATCACTGATTTCGGCTTGAACTACTTCTTTGTGACCTTTGTACTCCATACGGATTTCTGCGACATGAGTAATGTCTTCTGCTCGGTTCTTGGTACCATCAACATTAAAGACTGGGATAGGTATAGGCAGTTTGCGTAGCATAATGCCTTGTCGCTTAGCCCATTGACGATCGATAAGGATAGAGTTAGCTCCACTATCAAGTAGAGCTTGAACTTGGATAGGGGTCGTGGTGTCAACATCCACGTGTTTGTCCAGTACTTCGATCGGAATTTTTAATTCCTTTTTAAGGGAAACCGATCTAGTAACTATCCGTTCAGGGAAATCATCTCCAGGGGACAGGGAGTTGATAGAAGAAGTTATTTTGGGTTGTGGGGAATTAAGCACGGGTTGAACCGCCGAGCCTCGTAAGGAGGACCCCCCTTCTACGTATGTATCCAAGAAATCAGAGAACAAAGAAACTAAACTATTTTTTTGTGATTGTTTTGTATTTTCTGTTTTCGTAGATTCTTTTATATTTTTAGAACTACTTATTGCGCTATCAAGAAAATCAGAAGTATCAAAAACATCAAGACAAGAAAACCTATTATTACAAGAAAAAGAAACATTGTCATTAACACATTTATTTTGCTCTGTTTGAGTTATAGGCTCGGGCTTCCTGACAGATGCTTTTAGGCGCTGTCTGTCGCCTGCCAGAGATGTGGCACCTCAAACTGTCCCCGTGTTCAAGGGCCGAAGGCTTTTCCCTGTGCCTTCATCTCCGTGGTGTGCATGTCGAAGAAGAAGGCTTTCGTCTCTTCAAAGTCCATGCCACGCCAGTGATCAGCTGACGCGCTTTCTGTTTGCCGCACTTGGCGACCGTTGTTAGCCGGCTGCCTGTGCCGGTCCGTAGTGTGGCGGTCTGAGCCACAACGACAGTTGGGTGCCTTGCACTGTCGGGCAAAGTGGCCTGACTTGCCACACTTGTAGCAGTCCATTTGGAGCCTTCTCTGCTCTGGCTGCTTGCCCTTCTGTGCGGCGCCGATGTCCATCGCGTCGCCTCCACTGGTTCCATATGTTTTACCTCCACGGCTGGAGGAAGAGTTGTTTTGCACGTTGTTTACCCAGGCACGCCCCTGGGATCCTTGCCTACCGAACTGGTATTCAAAGAGATCGGCTCGACTTCCGATTCATTGAACTTCATCAAGGTACTCATCAATTGTTCCCTTTTGAGTACCTTGGAGATAAATCTCCTTGATAATATCGGGCCGTGTTGCCCGTTCCAGTAGGTAGATTGAGTGAGTGTGGAAACACTCGGATTGTAGAACCAAAGAGTGGAACCGAATGACAAACTCGTCAGTTCTCATCTTTCCTTGTTTAAGGTTAACGAGCTGGTTCTTAGCCCATTCCTTATCGGCCAGGGGTCGGAAATACTTCTTGATTTCGTCACCCAACACGTGAAGTATTGGCCATGAGTTTTGGTCGGTATATTTTCGGATTAGGGCCTTGGCAAACTGACCTGCCACCGGGCCCTTCATTCTGGAAAGTACCGCAACACAACCATCGAAGTTGGTTGTCAGTACTGCTGCGTTAGCGGTGAGCCATGTTTCAAGCTTCACCCACCAAACGGAAAAGTTTTTACGGTCTCCATCGAAGGAACCTGGGTCTGCAAAAATTTCAACCTTTCGGCTGAGATTAGATGGTTGATTTTGCAGCGTTGTTAATGCTGCAGAAACTTGGGCAAGCTGAGCTTGCAAATTGGCAACTTCTTGTTGCAGGTTGGCCGTATCTAAAGATAGCCGGATTCATTGTACAAATAGTACGATGCGTGCCTAGGACGGTTGGCAGCAGGTACTTGTTGGCAGGGGCGGCGAAGAGAGGGAAGGTATTCTTGCACGTGACGGCGTGCAGGGAAGCGAAGGCGATTGGATGTTCGCTGGGGTAGAGCTGGGATAGGAGAAGGGGAACGAGGAGGCGGTGTAGGTGTATGGAAGATTTGTTCCTCGAGATCTGCCTCGAGTTCTTCCTCTTTCTTTACGCGGTGAAGAAAATCTAAAGGTTCCTGCTTGAGGATCAGCCACTCAGGAACAGGTTCTAGATCTTCGAATTTGATCTGGGGAGCGGAAGTAAAAACGCGGTTAAGGTGGTGAAATTCTAGGGCCGCTGCTTGCGCCCTTGTATCGAGAACTCGCTGTCTGGTTGTGCGAGCCACAGTGGAGTATGTCTTCTTCAACAGGGCCTTTGCTTCCTTTTCGCCCTTTCGCTGTCCAGTCAATAACCGACCTGGCACAGCCCCTGAAGTACTACTGAGATAAAACTAATTGTAATCGTAAACCTCTCCTAAGGCTGCACAGGCACAATACCGCTCTTGCATGCAGGGAGGGTTGCTATAGTATCGACTACAATAAATGCGCCTCACGTGGACGCGGGACAATGCTCAAACGAAGAAGAAGGTTGGTTGACGGAGGATTTAACCTCTAGGAAAGGAACCCTAGTTCTCGCGCGAGAGAATCCGTCGGCGGGGCCCTAGATAGCACAACGCCCTTCTCGAACCTCAACGGTCGAGGACTAAATCAAAAGAAAGGCGCGGTAATGTGCAACGAAGTGGAATGATGTATGTAAACGGCAAAGGCACGAGTAGTGCTGACGCCGGGAAAGTGGGTAGCTTGGTTCTAATGAGATGAGCGTTAAGGCGTAGCCTTTCGCGACGTCACACTAAAACTAAGACGGAGAAAACAAATGAGTTATAGCTCCACTTGAAGGCTTGGACGATGTGATGAGCAGCGTCGACGATAGCTTGTCGACGAAAAGCGAGTTAGAGGGGATAAGACTTAGGTACGCTCATGGACGGGTAGCCCCAAGAGAACCAAGCTAAGGTCTCTGGGCGATGGCATTCAGTCTTATATACAGATACAATGTTTGTATGCTACAAATAAATGATATCATCGGAATGTTCCACAACATTCCACGACGTTCTATGACGTCAGGTGATGTCATGGTCCAGACCGGTTCTAGGTAGGTCTAGCTAAGAATGTTCTAGGCCAGTCTAGGCTCTAGTCACGTGATGTCTAAATAAAGAGTCCTCATTGCACATGAGCAAGTCACATGACCGAGTCACATGATCCAGTCACATGATAAAATAAACACGTGGTGTAAGTCACGTGACCTTAAAAAGAGAAAGAAAAAGAGGAAAAATTGAGGAAAAATTATACCCCGTAACAGGTGAGGCATAGATCTAGAATTGTCCATACATATGTGAAAGGCAAGCATAGGGGCTAGTCCTTGTGGCATATGATCTAATCGTATGTGCCAAGTCACATGATTAGGAAAGAGACTTAGACATTTCTAAGTCTTGAAAGTAGACATGCTAGGCACTAAAGGCTTAATAAATTAGAATAAATAAAAAGAAAAAAGAAAATAAATAGGGGAAAAATATATATTGTAACAGACATCAGATGATATAGAAAGATATACATAGTCAGCAGAAGTATAAGATTCAGCAGGAGTAATAGTGAGGGGTGAAAAAGGTTGAGATGGATTATTTTTGTTGTGGTTAGCAATGATACAGTGCACATGTATAGTGGCTGCCCTAGAATCTTGTCATTGGAGCCCTGACACCACAAGCTGGAGATCAACAATTTATATCGAATTTTGAAGCTCTTCAACAGAAGAAGAATGCTCTCTATACAAAAGACTAGGAGAAATAGGAGACCAAGACTGAAAAGAGGCCATTAATAGCTTTAAGAAAAAAACCTGAGAGCAAAACTACATGCCCGAATGAACTAATCACATGCCTGATCTAGTGTGAAAAGGGTTGAGTGGATAGAACCCCGATATCTGTGCTGTGCCTACATACACCTCTTGTGAATAAATAACTTTAGATCCTGGTTCATTGTTGGTGACGGTCTATTAGTCAAAACTACAAAAACAGATGTCTCTGTTATAACAATTACATGAATTGGAGTCATTGAATGTATCTAGGACTGATCTCTATCTTCTGATGTCCACTGTGTCACCTAGCAGTATTGTCATTCAGGTACATGAATGGCAATGTCTACATGACATTTTGGAGATATCTTGCAGATAACTTTTCCCTACCAGTCGACGATTTATTGCATTATATTATTATATACCCCAAATGCTTGACTGGTGGTGACATGAAATTGTAAGAGAGAAACATACACATATACTCTACAATAACACAGTATGAAGCTCATACATATAGATATGCTGGATCCATGAACATTTAGGACATTGCAATCACAGGATACGGATAGAAGAGGGGAACCTATTGACAAAATTCCTTCCAAACTCATAAACATGTGTGGTTGTGAGCCACTGCAGTGTCATTGCAATCCCCTATAACAACTGTCTTAAGCAACCCTCCAAGCCATCCTTCAATGAAAGATCCTTCGAGCGGAATGCGAGAATTCCATCTGGACTACATTCCTACTGGGAAGTTGGGATTGGCGGCAATGAACGCAAGCCAAAAAAATCACACCCCCACGTCCAACATAGAGATAACTCTTAGATCAAGACAAGCCAGTGTTGAATGCTGACACGGAGTGATATCCAATGGAGACAGTTCATGGGGTAAAAGTCAGCAGAAAGAGGTAGAAATGAAATGGATAGATCGACTAGGTCATACAAAGTGAGACGAGCGATGGTCGGGACCTCTCGCAACGCCAACACTAAAACTTCGCACGAGAAAACAAATGAGTTTAAGTCCCACTTGAAGACTTGGTCGATGTTATGAGCAGCGTCGACGATGGCTTGTCGACGAAAAGCGAGTTAGAGGGAAGAAAACTTAGGTCGCTCGTGGACGAGTAGCCCCAAGAGAACCAAGCTGGGACTCTGGGGTGTTTGCATTGCAGACTATATACGCTGCTAGAGTTTGTACAGAACAAATAAATGATATCATCGGAATGTTCCACAACATTCCACGACGTTCCATATGACGTCAGGTGATGTCATGGTCCAGACCGGTCTAGGTAGGTCTATTCTAGAATGTTCTAGGCAAGTCTAGGCCTAGTCACGTGATATCTAAATATAAGTCCTCGCCCGCACGTGGTAAGTCATGTGCTATCGAGTCACGTGCGCTGGTCACATGATTAAATAAGCACGTGATGTAAGTCACGTGACCACAAAAAGAAAGAGAAAAACAGAGAAAAATATAGGAAAAATTATACCCCGTAACACAAAGCTTCTTTTCGCTCTGAACACTGTAAACTCTATCAAACAAAATCAGCTGCTCAAAATGACAGTGAAGGACTATACTTACCCTGCTGGACTGGGAGGAATCGCATGCTTCTGAAATCATGTTGATGATCAGGGTGATGAATTCTTGATATTCTGAAGCAATGGAGATAGTGACCTGGATGGGCTGAGCATGAAGGATCACATTCATTGTCTACAAAGGACTTGAAAAGAAAAATACGTACGATACGGTCGTTTATAAGGTGCCTTGGGAGCTCTCCAGAAAAGTATATCAAAATTGGCTGTATCAGTTGTTCATCATCTTTTTCATCGAGTAGAATGCCCAAGTGAAGCATTGACATGTAAAGATTATTTGTAACATGTGTTGATACTTGATGTTGATGTGCAAGATTGGAACTTGAAGCTTGAAGCTTGAAGTCCCATGCTTGCACATGACTTCGACTTTGCAAGCAGCTGAGTCCAGTTCAGTGACAGCAATGTTAGCGACAATGCAGAAGGCTCACCAAATGTCGACATCAAACCAAGTGGATGGACAGAGTAAGGCCTTGAGCTGGTTATTCTGGCACAATTCACTGATGCATACATTTGTCTCAACAGTCTTGCGATACCTAGATGACAAGCGGACTTGTGTTGTCTGCACAGTCTGTCCCACACCATATGGTCAATAGCCCACCATGGAACGTAGACATGTAGCTGGACATTGCAACACTGCTCATCATCAGCGACATGCTCAGAATCGTCTGCAGTACATACACCTTTTACACTTGAAAGTCACTTACTCATTTGAACCTCAGTAAGCTCATGGAATCATCAAAACAACAAGAGGTGAATAGCCCAGAGCTGTCGAAACTACCAAAGGAGTCACAGCTCAGACACCACTGATTCACTTGCTGGCACAAGTGCATCACATGACAAGCCTATGACAATTGACTCTGTGCCTGATGACGGTACAACAATCATCTCTGCACCTAATGAGTCTATGGTAATCACCTCTGTGATCTCAACACCTGAGGAGCCTAGCTCATCGTCTGCTGTGTCAAATCAGGTCCCCATCTCTGAGCTTTGGATGGTCGCTTTTTGACAGAACATATTTGATATATGTGAAAACCCTTCTGACCTTTTTGCTGAGCTATAAGCTGCCCTTCGCAACAAGACCTTTGTTCCTGAAGGGATTGTTCTTCCACCCCCATCCGACAAACTTCTCACTGAATTAGACGGTCTTGTCAATGAAGACGATGTACAAGAAGAAAGTGAGTATTTGATTATCTGATGTACTATTTGTGTCTCATATATCATGTACAGATCGCTCTGATATTTGTTACGATATGTATTTTTCCTCTGTGACATCTGTGAGGCATCAGCCATGATTCGTCGAAGCTTTATCGCTTTAGGAGCATTCTCCTTTTTAGCGTTATGTTCTTTTTCTTCTTTTCTTCATAGATGTAGCGTCCGAAAAGATTTCAACATTTTGAATCTTCTTCGTCATCTTCTTTTGTAAATGTTTTCTTTCTTCAAACAATGAGATGAACTTTCCGCTTCTCCATGAATGAGACCATTGTCATCATTCTTTTCTTCTTGGTAGTTTTTATCATGCATTCCGGCATGCTTCTTCGTCAGGGGAAATAATCCCTACTCCATGACCTAACTTTTAGGCACGAAGGTCCGTAATGATGATGACACTGAAACTTTATCAATGCCTCCTTGCCATGTGTAAAATTACCGTGTAGTTTTTAGACATCGTGGTCTATATCTGTTGATAGTTCCGTAATTCATTTCGCTTGCTTGATGTTTCTTCATCCCTGCAAGTGCCTTGCCTAAAGGTTCCATGATTTGAGGGTTTGAGTTGACCCACAACATCGTCTTTTTGACCTAGCCAGTTAGTGCGTCGGCATTGGTCGTCTATACTTCACATTGAGGGTTTTAAGGTCTCCCACAACCTTCGTAGTTTTGCTGTGCATTGCAGCATGTTTCATCATCATCCATAGTTTTTATCGTGCATTGCGGCACACTTCTTATTTTCTTTTGACTATGCCACCATTGTAGCAAGCCAAACTTCTAATGCCGTAACTTCCAGAGTTTCCACATCAGGACTTCTGTTATCTTCAAATGAGAGTATGCGACCATTGTCGCAATCGTAAGTTTGAACAGAGAAAGGGTGGGGTGACTTATCCATCTCCTTTCATCTTCTTCTGTTTCGTTAAAAACGTAGCATGGTCCACATTTGGATCAACATGCCCCCTGACCTGCTCGTCGCTCTAAACCAGCAAACTGAGACGAGCGATGGTCAAGACCTCTCGCAACGTCAACACTACAACTAAGACTCGAGAAAACAAATGAGTTATCATCTCACTTGAAGACGTGCAAAGGTGAAGAGGGAAAGCGTTGAGTTAGGCTCTTCAACGACGAGCAGAGTGATGGGGAAAGACTTAAGTTCGCTCGTGGACGGGTAGCCCCAAGAGAACCAAGCTGGGACTCTGGGGTGTTTGCATTGCAGACTATATACGCTGCTAGAGTTTGTACAGAACAAATAAATGATATCATCGGAATGTTCCACAACATTCCACGACGTTCCATATGACGTCAGGTGATGTCATGGTCCAGAGCGGTCTAGGTATGTCTATTCTAGAATGTTCTAGGCAAGTCTAGGCCTAGTCACGTGGTATCTAAATATAAGTCCTCGCCCGCACGTGGTAAGTCATGTGCTATCGAGTCACGTGCACTGGTCACATGATTAAATAAGCACGTGATGTAAGTCACGTGACCACAAAAAGAAAGAGAAAAACAGAGAAAAATATAGGAAAAATTATACCCCGTAACAGTCGCTCCATTCATCCTTATATACCATACATCTGTTTGTACATGTAGTGTTCTTATCTACTGATAAGGTGGACAAACATATGGAGGAGGCGTGCATCAAGCATCGCCATGGAATGGAAGGAGAACCATAACATGAGGAGAACATGCATAGAATGGAAGTAGAAGCAAAACATGTGCTGCCACATTAAACGGTGTGTACGCCATGAGGTGTGGCAGCTTATTAAATATGAAATAACGAAAATGAGAAACATACGGTAAAAGTGAGGCATGAGGCTATTAAAGTCTGTAAGTCCGTGAAGGTGTGACATAGGGGTTGTCCGTGTCGCATGCAAGCAAGTTGCACATATCACGTCACGTGACCAGTCACGTGAATAGGAAAAAGACTTAGACGTTTCTAAGTCATAAGTATAAGCGCGTTAGGCGTTAAAGAAAGAAAAATAGAGAAAAAGAAAAGAAAAGGAAAGAAAAATACATATCGTAACAATATTCCTGTAAATGAGACTCTGAAAAATGTTACACCTGACAGCCCGTATCACCTATGGCCTTCTAAAGCGGTATGTTGTCGCATTCATGGTGTATTAGTGCTGACGTGCAATGGGTTTGTATAGCATTTCCTTACAGCCTTACTATCTAGTTTTGTATGTATCCTGGGCTGGAGGGTGCATGTGATGTGCCTTCCTTGTACTCTCTTCAGAAAGTGATCAAGAGTATTTGTGACACTGTCGGAAACCCATCCGAAAAAACAACGTCGAGATCTGGCAATGTGTTCTATATCAACAATATTGGCAAAGCTATCGCGAAGGTAACTCAATTGTTGCAATGGTGTTGCTCTGCTAAAGAGATACATCAGGACTATGCAAATCCATTGACGTGTTTTGCCATACAAGACTACCCTGAAGATAAAGGGAGTGGTATATTAGAAGTCTTTTATGGCAAAAAGATGTTGTTAGATCTGCCCTCACCACCTACTGCTCGCGTACATGGCAAGGTGTATTTTGTGAATGAGATTCTACAAGAAATTTCTGGAGAGTATTTCTTCCCAGAGTGATTCTTTCTTGCAGCGTACAATGACAATGACGATTCGACAGTTCAGACGTCCAATGAGAAGATGCTCTATGCACTTGGGTGTGCTGCTTCACATTCTTCCATACAGAATGAACATCTTTTATTTGTAATTGACAGTCACTCATGACTGATGCTAAGATGGGTTCATTGTGAGCAACACATAGGAAATCATGCCAACTTCTATATTTCAGCACAACTATGAAGATATACTTCCATGGTGAAAGAACTGGATTGTGACCTGACGGGTGAGTGAGCGGTCAACATTATTGTTTGTATAAAACTCATTCATCCATCAGATTCATCTAAAAAGTTTGCAAATCTCATGCAACACCCCCTCCGTGAGAAGGTAGCCGGTCGAATGGTTTATGCTGTACCTTTGATTATCTTCATGGACAATGTTTCAGGTAACGTCTCCAAGCAATGGAATAAACGTTATGCCATATATATGTCAAATGCAAACTTACCTCATGCAATGGTGGAGAAGGAGTTCTATATACACTTCATGACGTCTTCCCCTCACACAATGCCAATGGAGCTTATGAGTGCAATGAGAGACTTGGTAGAGTAAGCCCCCCTGTCTTTGCTAATGACAACCATACTGAAATTGTAATACAGCAAGGCAAATGGATCTGGTATCATCACATGAGATTGTAAAGAGGAAGAGGAGGTGCTCCTTATTTCATATGGTTTATTTATTGGCAGTGATAATCCCATGCAAGCGGAAGAGTGCAGTCATGCTGGACTCAACTGTAATTATTTCTGTCGTACTTGTCATGTTGGTGGTACAAAGGAATATAAAACGAGCAATGAAGGATACAATAGTCTCTTTGTGGTAAGTATCTTTCCTAGTTGCTATGCTTCAGAACTGTCATGAAAGTGAGACAAAGTCAGATGAACCTCAAATGGTGGAGCAAACAGTAGCGACCATCGAAGAGCAAATATATATTTTAATGATGTCTGGGGCGACAGAAAAATCAACAACATCTACTAGCATCTGAGACACGACAACAATCACTATCATCGAAGCATTGACCAATCTTGGAAAGCAGTTGTGAAAATGTGTTCCAGTGCAAGAGCCAAAGAATGAGAATGAAATCAGGTCATCGTTGGAGAAGAGTTTGGAGGAGATGTTACATGGAAATATCATCTGCGAGTCTATCAATCCACTGTTAGATATACAAGGTAAGCTTCCTAGTGCTCTATCATGCACTGACTCAATGTAAATGTAGGTATACTGGATATTCATATGGATATGCCAACGGAAATCCTTCATACAGTTTTGCTCAGTGTTGTGAAGTATTTTTGGGGCCAAACTGTCTTTTTTCTTGAAGAGGCCAAGCTGCTTGGTATCTTTCAGAGTCAGCTGGACTCAGTGGATAAAGATGGCTTGAATCTGCCATTGGTGAATGCTGACTATATCTGTCACTATAAGAGCAGTCTCATCAGAAAACACTTCAAGAGTTTGGCATAGGTCATGCCCTTTCTTATATATGATCTCATTTCGAAAACTGTCCTTAATGGATGGACAGCGATTGGTGAACTTGTGATACTAATTTGGCATACAGAGATCACAGACACGGAAGTGTTACGTGTCAAGTAGAACAGAATGGAAAAACAAACCAACTAAAAGATGAGAACTGGACACTATCATAGTCCAACACAGAGTCCACAAGACCCGTTAAGTCCCACCACCCTATCTAGCAATGAAGACCAGGGCTTGCTAGGTGGAACCACGAATATATTGAACTAGAGAA
This sequence comes from Phlebopus sp. FC_14, assembly GCA_021018615.1. Classification (NCBI taxonomy): domain Eukaryota; kingdom Fungi; phylum Basidiomycota; class Agaricomycetes; order Boletales; family Boletinellaceae; genus Phlebopus; species Phlebopus sp. FC_14. Next base: position 27,769 of record JAEVFL010000028.1, on the reverse strand, counting down.
CTACGACAGAGGACTGTAGCTACTTATATATCCTAGATAGTGCGCACAGACCATGATCTGTGCCCCTCTGAGGTAAGCACACTAAGTACTATATAAGTAAGTCCTTGTATGCTTAAGGTAATACCCTAGACCCCATATTCTAGATCGCAAGCTAGACCTGGTCTAGACTTACCCAGCCACCGATAAGATATAACGACAGGATAAGATAAACGCTGACTTGATAAGATAAGCGCTATCTTGATAAGATAAGATAAGAAAACTTAGATGCCATAGGTGCTAAGCGAAAGTGCCGTGAGCACTAGTGATACTTTTGTCTCAGGAAGAATATCTTGCAACATTAACATGGTCCATCAATGATTTTCTCAACGTTGTCACTCAATGTGCACCAAGCATCCTGATTAACAAGCTCAAGTTCCACTTTCTTGTTCATCTTCCAGCTTACATTTGATGTTTTAGATCTGGTATTATTTTCTCAACTGAGCACTATGAATCCTTCAACCACATCTTTTGTCTGACCTGCATCTACAGCAATCATCAAGTGCCAAGCAGGGATACTTGTAATATATTCACTCATCATAATATTGTCAAACACATCATGACAGGTGGATTCTGGTTCAATGCATGCATAAAGCAATGGGTGCGAGCGGGCAAGGAGGTGCAAACGTATATCAAAACACATCCAGAGCAAGCCCAGTTACTTGGAATTGAGCTGCAAAACCAACCATCCAAGAATGGTATGTTTTCAGCAGACATATATTTGTTTGTACCACTAAACTTTTTTTCATTCATCTCAAGTTGGTACTAGTTCAATCCTCCGACCCATGCATAAAAGTTCAACTGTAGATCCTTCACCATGATCAAATACATGTTGCGCTGCTCTCCTAGGTGTTCAGAAGAGGGGAAGTTTCTTTATTGGTGAATCATTCATGGTGACGAGTGGCGAGTGAATAATCTTAGGTGTCCATGTTATATTTTATGATGCTGTCCACTCAAAGGTTTTTATCAACCCCATTTTGCTTATAATTGGTCATGTCTCACTGACGTACTGTCTTCAAGAAATACATTGGTCAAGTTCAGGAAATTCTCCTCGCATCTTAAGGAGAACTAGAGGTCAAGTATATCGTACTACAGGTCTTCTTGTTTGATGAAACTTGCCACTCATTGATATACCTGCCCTGTCTGGAATTCAGCATCGATGAAGTTGTCATCTAGGAATACAAGGCAAGTTTTTGTTTTTGACTTTATCTCAATTGTTAACATACTATACTACAGAACATCATTTGTGTTCAGCATAACTGCATTGACTCAAAGTATCTGGAACTCACCAACATTAATCTCCGACAAGAGCATATCCTCACATCATGTATAAAGTCTATCATGAAGCATCAGTTGACTCCATCATACTTCCTTAATATGTACTCTATTTACAATTACCACCACATCAAATCCATTGTCCCAGAGGCACTCCTCATGACCCAGCTTCGTGTCACTGATGTCAAGGATACTTGAAAACAGGCTCTTGCAAGACTGTAGGAAAAAGCTGCCAATAAAAAATCTGATGGTGATGGGAGCCTTCAGCTGAATCCAGAAAGCAAAGAAGAACCAGCATTCAACCATGGTACAAAGCCACAAAAATGCAAGGCAAAGGGAAAGGCTCTGGCGAAGAATTCTATTCCAGGTAAAACAGCCTCACGTCAACCATCCACTTCTTGTCATTTGCAAGTTTTCACTACTGGAAATTCCACAATCATGCCTTCCCAGTCACTCTTATCTTCACATCACCATCACCGTTCTTTCACTCCTTCTCTGTTGCTCATAACTCCACAACACCATTGCCAGCAGGCTTTTGCTCAGTCACTGAATCCTTGTCCATCGAGCATGTTGGTTCATAGATGGTTATTCAAACAATGGAATGTTGATCAAACACATCATACACCCACTAATCCAGCAACATGAGATGCTCACATCATGACCTCTTTTCCATTGCTCACCATGCCTCCACTTCACCTCCATCCGACTTCTTCTACTGTACGACATCTAGTTGTCCCTTTAATCACTACAGCTGCCAGATATTCTTCTACACTTAATCCCTCATCCCTCACCTTACCTTATTTACATCATGGGATGCAGTTTTGGACACTGCACCATAGTGATACCTTGCCATTGCAGCAGCCTCCTATTCAGCCCCTTGGTGATGAATCTTCTTATCATCACATGAACCATACTTACTATACAAACTAGAATTCGGCAACAAATCATGGTCTATACTCATGGCTGCTGTCAAATCAATAGTTATTGTAATACTATCATAGAAAAGCATGGTCTGCAGTGTTTTGCTGATGTTTCTCAGTTGACCTCCGACACGTGTGAAGTTTTGAGTGACCCACTCACTTCCAAATAATAGATGTTTTTCATCTCTTGCACAACCATCCCAGAGCTTCCTTGGGCAGCATGTTGTTGCAACAGTTCGGCTTGCGTCAAACATCAACAGGTCAGAACTCGAGGGTAAACAGCAACAGCTCTGGGAGATCGGGTTTACAGCTGAGACCTCCTCCAAGCCATGGTTCAGCAAGCGCTGGCCACAGGGCAGAACAGGGTCATACTCGACATAGCAGTGTATCTAGCATACCACAATCAAGAGTTCCTGCACATGATGAATCACACCATGCAGCATCTCCAGCTGGTGTTACGCGTCGAGCGGAACATGACGGAAAAACAAACCAAACTAAAAGAGATGACCCTTGACGTGGGTCACTCGGAGTCCGCTAGACCCGTTAAGTCCTACCGCCCTTATCTAGCAGCTAAGGCCAAGGGTTTTACTGGTAGAACCACGAATATATTGAACTAAGGAAATACAGGCGACGACTGTAGCTACTTATATACTATAGCATACGTGCACGGACCATGGTACGTGCCCCTCTGAGGTGAACGCTCTAAGTGCTATATAAGTAAGTCGATGCCTAGTAAGGTATAACCCTAATACCCATAGTTCTGGTGTGAGTCTAGAACGGCCTAGACCACACAGCCACCAGATAAGATTAACGCTCACCGATTAGATAAGCGCCAACCTGATAAGATAAGATAAAGGAAAATAAAAGAAAGAATAGACGCTACAAGCGTCAAACGGAAGCGCCTTGAGCGCTAAGTGATACGTTCGTCTCAGCTGGAAGTAACGAGCTTAATAACTCGATCACTGATGGAGTGGTTCGCCACTGCTCATGAAGTACAGGTTCTAGCCAGGACTTGTTTGAGCAAAGCAGAAAATGGCTCAAGCTGGAAGCATGAGAGCTTGTAAGAGCTCATGGGTTGTCCTTGTCAAAGCCCCTTCTACAACTTGCTGAGGTCCATCACTCTGCATCACTCAATCTATTACTGACATTATATAGGCAAAGAGTATGCCCTCAATGCTATTGAGTGTCACTGCATTGCTACTCCGACAGCAGAAAATGAAGGAGAAGTCTGAATTTGCCAATGCGAAAGTGACACTGACCTCAAAGGACTTTGAGGTAAGCCACACTCAATATTATATTTCACGTGTAATTGACAACCATATAGTCAATGCTCAGAGCACGCCTCACCGTGTGCTTACTTTCTTCTAACATCATAGCATATCTTGTCGACTCACATATCCACATCATGGTGTGACGTACTAATACCTATAGATTCCATATTGCTAACAGCCTTATCATAATAGACTTTCATCAAGAGTCACCACACTCTTTTCAAGATTCCAAAAAAGGTCATAGAGGATATGGAACTACGGTCAACTTTGAGTAAAATGATATCCAAAGATCTATCATCGATCCAGGGCGACATCAAGACAGCACTCTACAACTCATTCATCAATGGCAAGAACATCATCGATACATTTCAGTCTGCTGCTAGTACGAAGTCTTCAATTGGCATGGAAGTCAGCACCACAAATTAAACAAGATTTGTAGTACTAGCAAGTGGTCATTCCATGCTCTTACCCTCATGTACTTACTGACCAAATATCAAGTGACATTGTTATCGAGAGTTTCATATCGGAATAACTCAGGATAAAGCACAAATTCAGCAGTACTTCTCAATGTACCTTTTGCCCAGTCTTCACAAAGACCTTCATCAACGGGTTGCATCTGTGCTTGATGTCGACCTAGATGCACTTGAAGAGGAGCTTGTAGAGAAGCTCAACCTAGAAGATGCAGGTGATGGGAATGGTGCTACTTTTGTTGTCAGTCATCCTAACAGTAGTGACGAGAGTCATGATGATATCATCATGGGCCAGAGGAATAGCTGTAGTGATAACAGTGGTGAGCTTGATCAAGATGCCAACAGTATCCCCGATACTGAGTGAGACAACCGTGTCGTTAGCGCTCAAGGTGCTTCCCTTTTTTTTTATCTTATCTTATCGGATGGCGCTTATCTTATCAGTGAGCGCTCATCTTATCTCATCTTATCTGTAGCTGGGTAGTCTAGAACCGATCTAGACTCACGACCTAGGGTTATGGTCCTAGGGTTATACCTTTATAGGTAGGGTTGTACTTATATAGTATCTAGCTCGCTCACCTCAGAGGGGCTCGGATCATGGTCCGTGCATGGTATCTAGAGTATATAAATAGCTACGAGTCACTCCTATATTTCCTTAGTTCAATATATTCATGGTTCTACAGTAAAACCCTTGAGCTTGTTCCTATAAAAAGGCGTAGGACTTAACGGGTCTTGTGGACTCCGTGTCAGGCTACGATAGTATTCAGTCTCTTGTCTTTTAGTTGGTTTGTTTTTCCATTATGTTCCACTCAATATGTAACATCGAGTATCTACTAGAATAATCCAATGAAGTACAAGACAGCAATACCATCCAACGAGAGAAAGATGACGAGTCCAAATTTTTACTAGGAAGGAATAGCAAATCCCCCTCTTTCATTGATGGGAAATTTTGGAATTATGTCAACCACTCACTGTAGAAAATATGCAAAAAGGCACGTGAAATGGCAGGTGATCTAGGTCCTGAAGAAGAAGAGTAGTTTTACTCACAGTAAGTCTGGACTGCAGTTGTTGCCAGCAACTCATGTTTCCTTGACAGAACACTTTCTGAAATCTTGATGTTAGATCTCCATGAATTCCCTGGACGCTGTCATTTGGTGGATATGTCAAGGGGCCAACAGCCAGAATGGCAACAGACCATCAAGAAAAAATTGGTCTGGTAGACGTCTTTAGTTTCATCGTCAGCAATATATCTTTTCACCTTGTTTCTACAGTCCTCTTTCATTTTGTTTTCTCACCCATTCCAGCCTTCCATCCCCCTACTCTCTTTCACTTTTTTCTCTCATCTGACTGATCTAATCCAACACTGTACATGCACAGCGTTTTCCCCCTTCTTTCCTTTCTAATATGTGAAATGATTTCAACATCGTTGACAAGTGCACTCTCGCAACTGCTGTTACGGGGTATAATTTTTCCTATATTTTTCTCTGTTTTTCTCTTTCTTTTTGTGGTCACGTGACTTACATCACGTGCTTATTTAATCATGTGACCAGCGCACGTGACTCGATAGCACATGACTTATCACGTGCGGGCGAGGACTTATATTTAGATATCATGTGACTAGGCCTAGACACGCCTAGAACATTCTAGAATAGATCTACCTAGACCGGTCTGGACCATGACATCACCTGACGTCATATGGAACGTCGTGGAATGTTGTGGAACATTCCGATGATATCATTTATTTGTTCTGTACAAACTCTAGCAGTGTATATAGTCTGCAATGCAAACACCCCAGAGTCCCAGCTTGGTTCTCTTGGGGCTACTCGTCCACGAGCAATCTAAGTTTCTTTCCCCTCTAACTCGCTTTTCGTCGACAAGCCATCGTCGACGCTGTTCATAACATCGACCAAGTCTTCAAGTGGGACTTAAACTCATTTGTTTTCTCGTGCGAAGTTGTAGTGTTGACGTTGCGAGAGGTCCAGACCATCGCTCGTCTCATTAGAACCAAGCTTTCCCACTCTCCCGGCGTCCGCACTACTCGTGCCCTTGCCGTTATATACATCATTCTTCTTCGTTGCGCATTACCGCGCCTTTGTTTTGATTTAGTCCCTGGCCGTTGAGGTACAGGAAGGACGTTGTGCTGTTTAGGGCCCCGTCGACGGATTCTCTCGAGAGAGAACTAGAGTTCATTCTCTAGCGGTTAAATCCCCCGTCAAACCCCTTTTACTTCTTTTGGGCATCGTCCTGTGTCCCCGTGAGGCACATTCGTTTTAGTCGTTACCTTAGCAACCCTCCCTGCACGCAAGAGCGGTACTGTGCCCGTGCAGCCTTAGGAGCGGTTTATATCAAATTTTATCTCAGTAGTACTTTAGGGGCTGTGCCAGGTCGGATATTGACTGGACAGCGAAAGGGCAAAAAAGGAAGAAAAGGCCCTGTTGAAGAAGACACTCCACCGTGGCGCGTACTACCAGACAACGCATTCTTGATACTCGGGCGCAAGCAGCAGCCCTCAATTTTCATCACCTCAACCGCGTTTTCACCCCCGCTCCCCAGATCAAATTTGAAGATCTCGAACCCGCTCCTGAGTGGTTGATCCCCAAACAGGAACCGGTAGATTTTCTTCACCGAATAAAGAAAGAAGAGGAACTTGAGGCAGATCTAGAAGAACAGATCTTCCACACACCAACGCCACCTCCTCGTTCCCCTTCTCCCTTACCAGCTCTACCCCGGCGAACGTCTAATCGCCTTCGTTTCCCTGCACGCAGACACGTGCAAGAATTTCTTCCGTCTCTCCGCCGCCCCCGCCAACAGGTGCCCTTAGCAAACCGCCCACGTCACGCACCATATTACTTGTACAACGAACCAGGATATTTTTAGAAAATGTCCACCCTCCCCCAAGACGTCGCTAACTTGCAGGCCCAATTGGCCACAGTTACAGCAGCACTTCAACAGCTGCAAAATCAACCCTCAAATCTCAGCCGAAAGGTTGAGATTTTCGCAGATCCCGGTTCCTTCGATGGTAACCGAAATAACTTCTCAGTATGGTGGGTCAAATTAAAAACTTGGCTCGCCGCCAATCAAGCAGTACTCACCACCAACTTCGATGGTTGTGTGGCTGTACTGTCACGAATGAAGGGTCCGGTTGCCGGCCGATTCGCCGAGGCCCTTATAAGAAAATACACCGAGCAAAACGCCTGGCCAACGTTAGCTATCCTAGGGGAAGAAATCGAAAGATATTTTCGACCTCTAGCAGACAAGGAATGGGCGAAGAATCAACTCGTCCAACTAAAACAAGGAAAAATGCGAACGGACGAGTTCGTTGTTAGGTTCCACTCGTTGGTCCTACAATCGAATTGCTCCCATACGCATTCGATATACCTATTGGAACGGGCAGCTCGGCCCGACATCATCAAAGAAATTTACCTGCAAGGTACTCAAAAGACAACAATAGAAGAGTACCTCGATGAAGTCCGAAGGATCGGTAGCCGATACGATCTCTTCGAGTTCCAATTTGGTAACAAATTTTCCCAGGGGCGTGCCTGGGTAAACAACGCGCAAAACAACTCTTCCTCCAGCCGTGGAGGTAAAACATACGGAACCAGTGGAGGCGACGCGATGGACATCGGCGCCGCACAGAAGGGCAAACAGCCGGAGCAGAGAAGGCTCCAGATGGACTGTTACAAGTGTGGCAAGTCAGGCCACTTTGCCCGACAGTGCAAGGCACCCAACTGTCGTTGCGGCTCGGACCGCCACACCACGGACCGGCACAGGCAGCCGGCAAACAATGGGCGCCAAGTGCGTCAAACAGAAAGTGCGCCGGCTGATCACTGGCGTGGCATGGACTTCGAAGAGGCGAAAGCCTTCTTCTTCGACATGCACACCACGGAGATGAAGGCGCAGGGAAAAGCCTTCGGCCCTTGAACACGGGGACAGTTCAGGGTGCCACATCTCTGGCAGGCGGCAGACAGCGCCTAAAAGCATCTGTCAGGAAGCCCGAGCCTGTAGCTCAAACAGGGCAAAATAAATGTGTTAATAACAATGCTTCTTTTTCTTCTTGTAGTAATAGGTTTTCTTGTCTTGATGTTTTTGAAAGTTCTGATTCTTCTCCTTTTGTTTCTTCTCGAGTTTTGGATACGTGCGTTTTAGGTAGTTCTAAAAATACAAAAGAATCTACAAAAATAGAAAATACAAAACAATCACAAAAAAATAGTTTAGTCTCTTTGTTTTCTGATTTTCTTGATACGTACGTAAAAGGGGGGTCCTCCTTACGAGGCTCGGCGGTTCAACCCGTGCTTAATTCCCCACAACCAAAAACAACTTCTATCAACTCCTTGTCCCCTGGAGATGATTTCCCTGAACGGATAGTTACTAGATCGGTTTCCCTTAAAAAGGAATTGAAATTGCCGATCGAAGTACTGGACAAACACGTGGATGTTGACACCACGTCCCCTATCCAAGTTCAAGCTCTACTTGATAGTGGAGCAAACTCTATCTTTATCGATCGTCAATGGGCTAAGCGACAAGGCATTATGCTACGCAAATTGCCTATACCTATCCCAGTCTTTAATGTCGATGGTACCAAGAATAGAGCAGGAGACATTACTCATGTCGCAGAAATCCGTATGGAATATAAAGGTCACAAAGAAGTAGTTCAAGCCGAAATCAGTGATCTCGGCACTGCTGCCATAATCCTCGGATATACCTGGCTCGAGTTCCACAATCCTAACATTAACTGGCAAACTGGTGAAGTTAAATTAAATCGTTGCCCAAGATCTTGTTATCAACTATCTAATCGCGCTACGCGCCTCGCTTCGATGGAACTAGAAGAAGAAGTCGAAGCTGTCTCTAGATGGAAAGGTCTTATCAGTGACCTTGAAACTGATAACACGTGGAAAAAGCTGCAAAGCACGGTTGTTCTAGAACACCTGTTAAGGAATTAGTTCCCAGCGTTTACCACAAGGACTTTTATGAAACTTTCTCGAAGAAAGAATCCGAGCGCATGCCAACACGCAAGCCGTGGGATCATGCAATCGAACTTAAAGAAGACTTCAAGCCTAGGAAAGGACGAATGATTCCCCTTTCAGCTCAGGAGCAGGATGAAGTTAAATTTTTTATTGAAGATCAGCTCTCGAAGGGCTATATCAGACCGTCTAAATCACCTCAGACGTCGCCTGTATTCTTCGTTCCTAAGAAGGAAGGCACCAAGCGGATGGTTCAAGATTACCGCTATCTGAATGAAGGAACGGTTAAAAATAATTATCCCTTGCCCCTGATTAGTCAGCTTGTTGACAAGCTAAAGGGTGCAAGATATTTCACGAAAATGGATCTCCGATGGGGATACAATAATGTACGAATCAAAGAAGGCGATGAATGGAAGGCAGCGTTTGTCTGTCATCTCGGTTCTTTCGAACCTCTCGTCATGTTCTTTGGTCTCTGTAATTCGCCAGCTACGTTCCAGGCAATGATGAACGAGCTATTTGCGGATATGGACGACATTGTTGTTATCTATATGGACGATCTTTTAATTTATACCAAATCGGACAATATCGATGAGCATCATAAAGCTGTTGCACGTGTGCTTCAGCGGCTCAAAGATAATGATTTATTTGTCAAGCCGGAGAAGTGCTTCTTTGACAAAACAGAAGTAGAATTTCTCGGTATGACCGTGACTCGCGATGGCGTTCGCATGGACGAATCGAAAGTTAAAGCAATCCAGGAGTGGCCAGTCCCACGAACGGTCAAACACGTCCGTTCTTTCCTCGGTCTTGCAAACTTTTACCGTCGCTTCATACTCGGTTATGCGGGAATTGCAAAACCTCTCACGGACTTAACACGTAAAGATCTCCAGTGGAACTGGGGAGATAAAGAACAACAGGCGTTTGAAACGCTTAAAGAACGATTTACGACAGCACCTATTTTGGTTTATCCGGATATCGATGCGGAATTCCGCCTAGAAACCGATGCCTCGGATTTTGCCACAGGGGCTGTCCTATCTATGAAATGTCCTGATGGAGAATGGCAACCATGCGCCTTTAGTTCTCACGCTCTATCTGCACAAGAGCGAAACTATCAGGTCGCAGATAAAGAAATGCTCGCTATTATCCGTGCGTTAGAAACGTGGCGACATTATTTAGAAGGTGCTCGGCACAAATTTGAAATTTGGTCCGATCACAAAAATTTGCAATACTTTATGAAATCTCAAGATCTGAATCGACGTCAAGCACGATGGTCCTTGTACCTTACTCGATTCGACTTTACCTTGATCCATAAAGCAGGAACCTCTATGACGAAAGCGGATGCTTTATCCCGACGTTGTGATCACTCCCATGGAGTTGAAGATGACAACAAGGGCGTCACTGTAATTCCTCCCGAAAAGATCAGGGCTCAACATATCGTTGTAGAAGCCGAAGAAAGTTTAATCGTTGAACGAATCAAAGGACTATCTAAAGATTTAGATCTAGGATCTAATTATAAGCTCCAGGATGGGCTTTACTTCCGAGAAGGTCGTATTTATGTTCCTGGTGATGCCAAGCTTCGCCAAGACATTCTCACACTCCATCACGATAATCCTATCGCAGGACATCCTGGTCAATCAAAGACACAGGAATTGGTGGAACGTAATTATTATTGGCCTGGGTTACATACTCAAGTCAAGGACTATGTTTCGCGTTGCGATCGATGCGCGCGCATGAAAAGTTCTCGCATTGCCCCAGCAGGCATGCTCCAACCTCTGCCGATCCCATCTGGACCATGGGTCGATATCTCGGCAGACTTTACAACGGACTTACCGCTTTCGGATGGTTACGATACGATTCTAGTAATCGTTGATCGTTTCTCAAAAGAAGCTATATTTATTCCAACCAATAAAACGATTACGGCTCTCGGAACGGCCAAGTTGTACTTGCAACATGTCTGGAAGCACCATGGTCTTCCCACGACTATCGTTTCGGATCGCGGTCCACAATTCGCGTCTCAGGTTATGCGCGAATTAGGAAAATTCTTAGGGATTGAGCTTAAGCTCTCCACCGCATTTCACCCGCAAACAGACGGGCAAACAGAACGGATGAACCAAGCGTTACAGGAGTATATCCGTCTTTTCGTAGCCGAAAAGCCATATGATTGGTCTGATTGGCTAGCACTGGCGCAATTCTCTTACAACAACAAGCGCCAGGATTCGCTTGGTAAATCTCCATTTGAGGTCACTCGATCCTATAAACCAAGGATGGGCGTTGAACCGCTTCAGTCCAGGGTCCCTGCAGCCGAGGATCTCGCTTCCAATATGGAGAAAACCCTTGAGCAGGCTCGTAAAAACTTAGAGAAAGCGCAGGCCGCTATGAAAAAGAAAGCCGATCGTCATAGATCACAGCCACCTCCTTATCAGATCGGCGATAAAGTATGGTTGAGCACATCTAATTTAAAGCTTCCTCGACCTAGTCGGAAGTTTACGGAACGCTGGCTCGGTCCTTATGAAATCACGAAGCTGGTCGGCTCCAATGCCGTTGAACTTCGCTTGCCTTCAACGATGCGCATTCACCCGGTTGTGAATATTAGTCGCATTAAACCTTATAAGGAACGATTGCCCGGTCAACCGGCGCAACAACCTGGTCCGGTACTAGTTACCGAAGAGGGTGATCAGGAATACGAGGTTGATTACATTGTTGACTCTCGCTTGCGAGGTCGTCACCTCGAATTCCTGGTACATTGGGTTGGTTACTCTGACGAGGAGCGTACTTGGGAGCCTGAGGCTAACCTGGGTAATGCTCGCGATGCTATTCGCGATTTCTATCGTCGCCACCCTTCCGCTCCCAGGAAATTGCGCATGGTTCAGTCGCAATTCGATTCTTTATTCTCTCCCTATGTTAATTATTGCTCTGTGGCTTCTGCCCCATTTAATCGCCTGGAATGCGATTCCTAGAAGGGGGGTAGTGTTACGGGGTATAATTTTTCCTATATTTTTCTCTGTTTTTCTCTTTCTTTTTGTGGTCACGTGACTTACATCACGTGCTTATTTAATCATGTGACCAGCGCACGTGACTCGATAGCACATGACTTACCACGTGCGGGCGAGGACTTATATTTAGATATCACGTGACTAGGCCTAGACATGCCTAGAACATTCTAGAATAGACACACCTAGACCGGTCTGGACCATGACATCACCTGACGTCATATGGAACGTCGTGGAATGTTGTGGAACATTCCGATGATATCATTTATTTGTTCTGTACAAACTCTAGCAGCGTATATAGTCTGCAATGCAAACACCCCAGAGTCCCAGCTTGGTTCTCTTGGGGCTACTCGTCCACGAGCAATCTAAGTTTCTTTCCCCTCTAACTCGCTTTTCGTCGACAAGCCATCGTCGACGCTGTTCATAACATCGACCAAGTCTTCAAGTGGGACTTAAACTCATTTGTTTTCTCGTGCGAAGTTGTAGTGTTGACGTTGCGAGAGGTCCAGACCATCGCTCGTCTCAACTGCAATGCATTCGTTTGGCCCCTTTTTGCACTGTGTGTCCTGAACAATATCTATCAATCATCATTACTGCAGTATTCAGAGCCATGGTGTACTCGATATCATGACAACCTGCATATGGACTCCATAGCAGGGCCAGATGCATAACAGATGTCTCGGTTGGACATTCTTCATACATTACCCTATAGATATACAACCCTACACAGGCTGTTACGGGGTATAATTTTTCCTTTATTTTTCTCTGTTTTTCTCTCTCTTTTGTGGTCACGTGACTTACATCACGTGCTTATTTAATCATGTGACCAGCGCACGTGACTCGATAGCACATGACTTACCACGTGCGGGCGAGGACTTATATTTAGATATCACGTGACTAGGCCTAGACATGCCTAGAACATTCTAGAATAGACACACCTAGACCGGTCTGGACCATGACATCACCTGACGTCATATGGAACGTCGTGGAATGTTGTGGAACATTCCGATGATATCATTTATTTGTTTAGTACAAACACTAGCAGCGTATATAGTCTGCAATGCAAACACCCCAGAGTCCCAGCTTGGTTCTCTTGGGGCTACCCGTCCACGAGCGACCTAAGTTTCTTCTCCTTTACTTTGCTTTTCGTTGACAAGCTATCGTCAACGCTACCTCTATCATCGTCCAAGTCTTCAAGTGGGACTTAAACTCATTTGTTTTCTCGTGCGAAGTTGTAGTGTGAACGTTGCGAGAGGTCCCGACCCATCGCTTGTCTCACTAGAACCAAGCTTACCCACTCTCCCGGCGTCTGCACTACTCGTGCCCCTTGCCGTTACATAACCATTCTTCTTCGCTGCACATTACCGTGCCTTTCTTTTGAATTAGTCCCTGGCCGTTGAGGTACAGGAAGGACGTTGTGCTGTTTAGGGCCCCGTCGACGGCTTCTCTCGAGAGAGAACTAGAGATATTTCTCTAGCGGTTAAACTCCCCCGTCAAACCCCTTTTTACTTCGTTTGGGCATCGTCCCGCGTCCCCGTGAGGCGCATTTGTTTTAGTCATTACCATAGCAACCCTCCCAGTACGAAAGAGCGGTCTTGTGCCCATACTGTCTTAGGAGTGGTTTATATCACATTACCAAAATAGTACTTCAGGGGCTGTGCCAGATCGGTTGGTGACTGGACAGCGAAAGGGTATAGGAAGAAAAGACCCTGACGAAGAAGCAATTTTCAAACGTGGCTCGCACTACTCGCCAGCGCGTTCTCAATACTCGGGCGCAAGCAGCAGCCCTCAATTTCCATCACCTCAACCGCACTTTTACCCCAGCACCCCAAATCAAATTCGAAGATCTCGAACCCGCTCCTGAGTGGCTGATCCCCAAGCAGGAGCCAATAGATTTTCTACACCGCATTAAGAAAGAAGAGGAGCTTGAAGAAGATCTAGAAGAACAGATCTTTCACACGCCTACACCTCCTCCTCACTCTCCCTCCCCCATACCAGCTCTACCCCGGCGAACATCTAATCGCCTTCGCTTCCCCGCACGCAGACACGTGCAAGAATTCCTTCCGTCTCTCCGCCGCCCCCGCCAACAGGTGCCGTTAGCAAACCGCCCCCGCCACGCACCTTACTATCTCTACAACGAACCTGGTTATTTTTAGAAAATGGCCAACCTACAACAAGAAGTCGCCAACCTCCAGGCGCAATTACAACAAATGAATGAAGCGCTACAAACGCTTCAAAATGCTCCATCAAATATCAGCCGAAAGGTTGAAATATTCGCAGACCCCGGTTCCTTCAATGGTGACCGAAAAGAATTCTCTACCTGGTGGGTCAAGTTGGAGACTTGGCTTACCGCAAATGTGGCGGTTCTCACAACCAACTTCGATGGTTGTGTAGCCGTCCTCTCCAGAATGAAGGGCCCGGTAGCCGGTCGGTTTGCCGAAGCCCTTATACGCAAATACACCGACCAGAATTCATGGCCAACACTACACGTGTTAGGGAAGGAAATCAAAAAATACTTCCGACCCCTTGGTCAAACAGAATGGGCTATGAACCAGCTCGTTCAACTAAAACAAGGAAGGAAAAGAACTGACGAATTTGTCGTTCAATTCCATTCCTTGGTTATCCAAGCAGATTGCGACGATCAACACGCAATCTATCTTCTCGAACGGGCAAAACGACCCGATATAATCAAAGAAATATACCTTCAAGGTACACAAGAAAACGAGATAGAAAAATACCTTGAAGAGGTCCGACGAATCGGAAGTCGGGCCAATATCTTTGAATACCAATTCGGGAGGTACCAATCCCAGGGGCATGCCTGGGTCAACAACGCGCAAAACAACACCTCATCCTCCAGCCGTGGAGGTAAAACATATGGAAACAGTGGAGGCGACGCGATGGACATCGGCGCCGCACAGAAGGGCAAACAGCCGGAGCGGAGACGGCTCCAAATGGACTGTTACAAGTGTGGCAAGCAAGGCCACTTTGCCCGACAGTGCACAGCACCGAACTGTCGTTGCGGCTCGGACCGCCACACAACGGACCGGCACAGGCAGCCGGCAAACAATGGGCGCCAAGTGCGTCAAAATGAAAGCGCGCCAGCTGATCACTGGCGTGGCATGGACTTCGAAGAGACGAAAGCCTTCTTCTTCGACATGCACACCACGGAGATGAAGGCGCAGGGAAAAGCCTTCAGCCCTTGAACACGGGGACAGTTCAGGGTGCCACATCTCTGGCAGGCGGCAGACAGCGCCTAAAAGCATCTGTCAGGAAGCCCGAGCCTGTAGCTCAAACAGGGCAAAATAAATGTGTTAAGAACAATGTTTCTTTTTCTTCTTGTAGTAATAAGTTTTCTTGTCTTGATGTTTTTGATACTTCTGATTCTTCTTCCTTTTCTTCTTCTCGAGTTCTTGATACGTGCGCTTTAGGTAGTTCTAAAAATACAAAAGAATCTACAAAAATAGAAAATACAAAACAATCACAAAAAAATAGTTTAGTTTCTCTCTTCTCTGATTTCTTGGATACGTACGTAGAAGGGGGGTCCTCCTTACGAGGCTCGGCGGCTCAACCCGTGCTTAATTCCCCAAAACCCAAAATAACTTCTTCTATCAACTCCTTGTCCCCTGGAGATGATTTCCCTGAACGGATAGTTACTAGATCGGTTTCCCTTAAAAAGGAATTGAAACTTCCGATCGAAGTACTGGACAAACATGTGGATGTTGACACCACGACACCTATCCAAGTTCAAGCTCTACTTGATAGTGGAGCAAACTCTATCTTTATCGATCGTCAATGGGCTAAGCGACAAGGCATTATGCTACGCAAACTGCCGATACCTATCCCAGTCTTTAATGTCGATGGTACCAAGAACCGAGCAGGAGATATTACTCATGTCGCAGAAATCCGTATGGAATACAAGGGTCATAAAGAAGTAGTTCAAGCCGAAATCAGTGATCTCGGCACTGCTGCCATAATCCTCGGATATACCTGGCTCGAGTTCCATAATCCTAACATTAACTGGCAGACCGGAGAAGTTAAATTAAATCGCTGCCCAAGATCTTGCTATCAACTATCTAATCGCGCTACGCGCCTCGCTTCGATGGAACTAGAAGAAGAAGTCGAAGCAGTCTCTAGATGGAAAGGTCTTATCAGTGACCTTGAAACTGATAACACGTGGAAAAAGCTGCAAAGCACGGTTGTTCTAGAAACACCTGTCAAGGAATTAGTTCCCAGCGTTTACCACAAGGACTTTTATGAAACTTTCTCGAAGAAAGAATCCGAGCGCATGCCAACACGCAAGCCGTGGGATCATGCAATCGAACTAAAAGAAGACTTCAAACCTAGAAAAGGGCGAATGATTCCCCTTTCAGCTCAGGAGCAGGATGAAGTAAAATCATTTATTGAAGACCAGCTCTCGAAGGGCTATATTAGACCGTCTAAATCACCTCAGACGTCGCCAGTCTTTTTCGTACCTAAGAAGGAAGGCACCAAGCGGATGGTTCAAGATTACCGCTATCTGAATGAAGGCACGGTTAAAAATAATTATCCCTTGCCCCTAATTAGTCAGCTTGTTGACAAGCTAAAGGGTGCAAGATATTTCACGAAGATGGATCTCCGATGGGGATACAATAATGTACGAATCAAAGAAGGCGATGAATGGAAGGCAGCGTTCGTCTGTCATCTCGGTTCTTTTGAACCTCTCGTCATGTTCTTTGGTCTCTGTAATTCGCCAGCTACGTTCCAGGCAATGATGAACGAGCTATTTGCGGATATGGACGACATTGTTGTTATCTATATGGATGATCTATTAATTTATACCAAATCGGACAATATCGATGAGCACCACAAAGCTGTCGCACGTGTGCTTCAGCGGCTCAAAGATAATGACTTATTTGTCAAGCCGGAGAAGTGCTTCTTTGACAAGACAGAAGTAGAATTCCTCGGCATGACCGTGACTCGCGATGGCGTTCGCATGGACGAATCGAAAGTTAAAGCAATCCAGGAGTGGCCAGTCCCACGAACGGTCAAACAAGTCCGTTCTTTCCTCGGTCTTGCAAACTTTTACCGTCGCTTCATACTCGGTTATGCTGGAATTGCAAAACCTCTTACGGACTTAACACGTAAAGATCTCCAGTGGAACTGGGGAGATAAAGAACAACAGGCGTTTGAAACGCTTAAAGAACGCTTTACGACAGCACCTATTTTGGTATATCCGGATATCGATGCGGAATTCCGCCTAGAAACCGATGCCTCGGATTTTGCCACAGGGGCCGTCTTATCTATGAAATGTCCCGATGGAGAATGGCGACCATGCGCCTTTAGTTCCCACGCTCTATCTGCACAAGAGCGGAACTATCAGGTAGCAGACAAAGAAATGCTCGCTATTATCCGTGCGTTAGAAACGTGGCGACATTATTTAGAAGGTGCTCGGCACAAATTTGAAATTTGGTCCGATCACAAAAATCTACAATATTTTATGAAATCTCAAGATCTGAATCGACGACAAGCACGATGGTCCTTGTATCTTACTCGATTCGACTTTACCTTGATCCACAAGGCAGGAACCTCTATGACGAAAGCAGATGCTTTATCCCGACGTTGTGATCACTCCCATGGAGTTGAAGATGATAACAAGGGCGTCACTGTAATTCCGCCTGAAAAGATCAGGGCCCAACACGTTGTTGTGGAAGCCGAAGAGTCTTTAATCGTTGAACGAATCAAGGGACTATCTAAAGATTTAGATCTAGGATCTAATTATAAGCTCCAAGATGGGCTATACTTCCGAGAAGGTCGTATTTATGTTCCTGGTGATGCCAAGCTTCGCCAAGACATTCTCACGCTTCATCACGATAACCCTATCGCTGGACATCCTGGTCAATCAAAGACACAGGAATTGGTGGAACGTAATTATTATTGGCCTGGGTTACATACTCAAGTCAAGGACTATGTTTCGCGTTGCGATCGATGCGCACGCATGAAAAGTTCTCGCATTGCCCCAGCAGGCATGCTCCAACCACTGCCGATCCCATCTGGACCATGGGTCGATATCTCGGCAGATTTTACAACGGACTTACCGCTTTCGGATGGTTACGACACAATCCTCGTGGTTGTTGATCGTTTCTCAAAAGAAGCTATATTTATTCCCACCAATAAAACGATCACGGCTCTCGGAACGGCCAAATTGTATTTGCAACATGTCTGGAAGCATCATGGTCTTCCCACGACTATCGTTTCGGATCGTGGTCCACAATTCGCGTCTCAGGTTATGCGCGAATTAGGAAAATTCTTAGGGATTGAGCTTAAGCTCTCCACCGCATTTCACCCGCAAACAGACGGACAAACTGAACGGATGAACCAAGCGTTACAGGAGTATATCCGTCTTTTCGTCGCCGAAAAGCCATATGATTGGTCTGATTGGCTAGCGCTGGCGCAATTCTCTTATAACAACAAGCGCCAGGATTCGCTTGGCAAATCTCCATTTGAGGTCACTCGATCCTATAAACCAAGGATGGGCGTTGAACCGCTTCAGTCCAGGGTCCCTGCAGCCGAGGATCTCGCTACCAATATGGAGAAAACTCTTGAGCAGGCTCGTAAAAACTTAGAGAAAGCGCAAGCCGCTATGAAAAAGAAAGCCGATCGTCATAGATCACAGCCACCTCCTTATCAGATCGGCGATAAAGTGTGGCTGAGCACGTCTAATTTAAAGCTTCCTCGACCAAGTCGGAAGTTTACGGAACGCTGGCTCGGTCCTTACGAAATCACGAAGCTGGTCGGCTCCAATGCCGTTGAACTTCGGTTGCCTTCTACGATGCGCATTCACCCGGTTGTGAATATTAGTCGCATTAAACCTTATAAGGAACGATTGCCCGGTCAGCCGGCGCAACAACCTGGTCCGGTACTAGTTACCGAAGAGGGTGATCAAGAGTACGAGGTCGAATATATTGTTGATTCTCGCTTGCGAGGTCGCCGCCTCGAATTCTTGGTACATTGGGTTGGTTATTCCGACGAGGAGCGTACTTGGGAGCCTGAGGCTAACCTAGGTAATGCTCGCGATGCTATTCGCGATTTCTATCGTTGCCACCCTTCCGCTCCCAGGAAATTGCGTATGGTTCAGTCGCAATTCGATTCTTTATTCTCTCCCTATGTTAATTATTGCTCTGTGGCTTCTGCCCCGTTTAATCGCCTGGAAGTCGATTCCTAGAAGGGGGGTAGTGTTACGGGGTATAATTTTTCCTTTATTTTTCTCTGTTTTTCTCTCTCTTTTGTGGTCACGTGACTTACATCACGTGCTTATTTAATCATGTGACCAGCGCACGTGACTCGATAGCACATGACTTACCACGTGCGGGCGAGGACTTATATTTAGATATCACGTGACTAGGCCTAGACATGCCTAGAACATTCTAGAATAGACACACCTAGACCGGTCTGGACCATGACATCACCTGACGTCATATGGAACGTCGTGGAATGTTGTGGAACATTCCGATGATATCATTTATTTGTTTAGTACAAACACTAGTAGCGTATATAGTCTGCAATGCAAACACCCCAGAGTCCCAGCTTGGTTCTCTTGGGGCTACCCGTCCACGAGCGACCTAAGTTTCTTCTCCTTTACTTTGCTTTTCGTTGACAAGCTATCGTCAACGCTACCTCTATCATCGTCCAAGTCTTCAAGTGGGACTTAAACTCATTTGTTTTCTCGTGCGAAGTTGTAGTGTGAACGTTGCGAGAGGTCCCGACCCATCGCTCGTCTCACAGGCATCCATATATCGACCAGACACAGTTTTTGAACCTTTTTCCAAGGTCCTCCCTTGAGATTGGCCAGACATATGTCATCAATATGTAGTGAGGCACTCCACATCGGTCAGCATCCAATGATGTACTCATATTCAGTGCTGGTCGTCACGAAATTGGATCCAGCGAGCTTGGCAGTGATACGCCACACAGTTACTAAATATTTTCAAGCCGACCGAGTGCGAATGCTACCGTGCCGCGCTTGGACAGACGCCTGTGCGATAACGACCAATTTAAATATCTTAGGAATAATATTTTCGAACGCCGGTGTAATCAGTGGTGGTGGTGGTGGTGCAAGACTGCCCTCATACAAGATCCCTGTCACGTGCTTTGACCCTTTATTGGTTGCTGACTCAGCTGTTCCTTCATTCACTGCGACGTTCACGTACCGTGTAGTGAGCGTGTCGGCAGACAACGACGCCCGCCGGAAACTCTCGTTCTACCGCATTGCTGACATGTCTGAACCTAGCTCTGATCCTATACTTCTTACACCCCCGATGGTGCTCTCTGCTAATGAACTTAACACGTCTTCGCTGGGAGGTCGTCAGGTGAAGAAGACGCGTCCGGAATCTGGATTCTATATCCAGCCTCCCAGGCTTTCACCTTCTGCGAAGAAGCTTTACCAGGACGTACCATACCACCTCAAGGATGGTGCTGAATTCAATCGTGATGATATTGAAGCTATCGTTGGCGAATACCTCGAGGGCGCGACTTTGTACTTTTACGTGCGCTTCAAGGATGGTCTCGCGCACAAGGTACGCGTCAAATTTTATTATTTCCCTACGGAATACTGAGTTTCACCCAGCTGCCTGCGAGAGAATTTCAGGCAAAGTATCTTGACATTACCACTGACTATGGTAAGTGGAGTTGTGTCATTCAGAAGGGCCTTTGGACACTCAACCGAATTGCCCAGAACGTCGGAAGGATAAAGGTCTTCGCGAGCCGTTTGACCCCTCTTCAAGTGCTGTCCATGAGCAATCGCGCATTAAGCACGTTATTACAATCAGCCGTGTTAATGGCACCAATTCAACAGTACGGTCCTTCTATGGCGCCTCTTACTCCAATCGATCCGACTCTCCTCTTTCTGAAATCACTGATGATGATGATGGTGGTGGTGGAAAAGTCGACCACAGTGATGACGAGGATTACAGTTTTCAAGCCCCACCGCGCAGATCAACTCGGACCGCTGGGCGTAGGCCGTTGGTGCAGAGCAAGCTTCCATTCAGCCCGAAGAAGCTCCGAAACACCAGATTGCGTTCCCTACACTCAGGCTCTGAGACTGATGATGACCTTGGTGGTTATGGTCAGGAAGACATGGAAATAGCCCCTGTCAGACGCTCCGGTCGCTCCCGGAAAAGCGCAAGGTCTAATCTTGCTGAGGCATACATCGACCACAGTGACGACACTAAGCATTCTGATGAAGGGTCGGCGCCAAGCTATCCTCGAAAACCAAGGACTTTAGGTGTCAGAAAGAAGGCACACTCTGCTGGTGCACGTCCTGCTTACGGTCATTTTCGTGACATCAGTGACCTTGATTTTGACCCATATGACGAAGAAGACACCGAACCGCTCCAGGCACATAGGGATATATGCGAAAGGTGTCATAAGCTTCCCGCGCATGAGCTCTTGGAGGCGGCAAAAATGCCGAGAAAGGGCAGGCGAAGAAGTCGGAAGTCTGAAGAGACCGCTGATGAACCTGAAGGAGAAGAAGAAGAAGAAGAGCGCATTCAAAATCTCGGCGGCTGGGTCCAATGGTAGGCTTACTATTTGTCAGGGATCTTTTGCATGTTTATCAAGTGCTCAGCCTCAAATGCCCTGTGGCTGCTCACTGGCGATGTCTCGCGAAATCTCAGAGAGATGAGATCGCCAGAGCTGCCCGTGTTCGCGATGAAGGGGAGTGGAAGGCAAAGCAAGCAGTATCTCCGGAGAGGATACCAACATTACGGGAGTCGTCAGACCGCAGAGAACTCCACGTCAACCAGACTACAGAATTTGTTTGTGGTGCATGCATGAAGGGCGGCATTTGCATGGGTTGCATGGAGGTAGCTTTGGAACCTGACGTCTCTATCTCCAAGAAGTCTATCCCAGTGGCTTCTCCTGCGCCAACGACAACCCATGAGCCCGCTGTCACTGATATTCTTGCAGATATCCGAATGATGGACAGCGTTCGTCCCTCTCTAGATGACGCGGAACTGGCGGCTAGACGGGAACTTTTGTTCAGGTGCTTCGTTTGCAAACGATTGGCACACTATCGTCACTTGCCTAATCCCGAGAACGCTACTTCTGGAGACGCGGAACTCGCGTATTACTATCAGGTGGAGACGGGTTGGCGGTGCGCCGACTGTGCATCATTCCTCTATCCTCTGGACAAAATATTGGCCTGGCGGCCTTATCCCCCAAACGCAGTCGAGCCCAAATCGGTTGACCCCCCCGATATCAAGACCCCTCGTCCAAGAGAATACCTTGTGAAGTGGCAAGACAGAAGTTATCGAAGGACACAATGGGTGCCCCACATGTGGATTGCCTCCACCAATCCTTCGAAGCTGAAGAACTTCCTTTCGTCTGGAACTAAAGTTGGACTTCTTGCCGAGCCAGTTGTGGATAGCGATAACATGCAAGTCGAAGAAAACCGTTGTACCAATGGTCAACAGACTGCCTTTGAGCCAACTGTAGGGTTGGTCCCAGAGGCCTTAGGCGAATCGAGATCATTGTCTTTGGGTCCATTGAAGGATGCAGAACACAGGATTCCCTTAACATGGAAAACAATCGACCGCGTGCTGGATATTCGGTTTTGGCGTCCACCTCAGCAAGGCAAAGGTACAAAGCGGAAATCCTCAGACTCCACCACAGGCACCGAGGATATTCAGTCTTTGGCCCTTCAACAACAACTTGAGAGGGCATATCGCGATGGTGATCAACCCGACGAGTCTCTGCTGGAGGAAGTAGATGAGTGGCTTGCGAGGACGAAGGCGTCTTTGGGCTTGGAACACATCAATAAAGTAGTGTGGGTCTTCGTCAAATGGGATGGCCTTGGATATGAGGAAGGTCAGCAGTCTACTTCCAGACATTTATTTGTATAATTTACCTCCATCACAGCTACTTGGGATTCACCCCCGCGCAAGGGAGACTTCGGATACGCGGCGTATGAAAGAGCCTTTCAACATTTCATTGACTCTCGCAAAGTCTCCGTCAAGAAATCGCAGAAAGATATCCTCAAGCTCGAAAGCCGTGTCCACGATGGTTACGGGAAGCACGCCCTTGACCGGGAGCTCGAGATGCAACCACAACTTGGACAAAGCAGCCAACTGAAGTTGATGAAATTCCAAGTTTGCGCCTCCCTTTTTTGTCTTTACGCGACGCTGATTATAACTTTAGATCGATGGATTCAACTGGCTTTGTGACAATTGGTGGAATCATCAGCAATGTATATTGGCTGATGAAATGGGTTTGGTCAGTGAGCAAGAAGTGCTTTCCTCCCCTTTACTGACCCAATGTCAAGGGGAAAACCGTGCAGATCGTTACTTTCTTAGGGACGGTGATAGGCAAGTTCCATGCAGCTCCTGCACTAGTGGTCGTGCCAAATTCGACGGTCACGAACTGGGTTCGGGAGTTTTCCCGCTGGGCCCCCAGCCTCAGAGTGGTGGCATTCCACGGCGAAGCCAAGTCAAGAGATATCGTCATCAAGTACGAACTTTTCCATAACACAGGGAGAAAAGAACCGAAATATCACGTCCTCATCACTACCTATGAAACTATTACCAACAATCGTGACTTCAACTCCGTTTTCAGGAGCGTGTCTCGTTGGGAAGTGCTGATCGTTGATGAAGGCCAACGGCGTGAGTGGGCTTTAACAATATTTTATTATTTGACCTCAGGTACTCGTCAGTAAAAAGCGACAGCAGTCTTGTTTTCAAAAAGCTACACGAGCTAAATACGGCTCATCGCGTCATCATGACCGGGGTAGGTTCGTATGATGCCAAACCTTATCGTTGGTTCACCTCCTGTACAGACTCCCTTGAATAACAACATCCGCGAGTTGTTCAACTTGATGAATTTCCTTGATCCGGATGAATGGAAAGATCTTGCAAATCTCGAGAAAGAGTACGAGGAATTGAGCGAGGAGCTCGTACGGCAGTTGCACTCCAGACTCAAGCCATATTTCTTGCGTCGGATAAAGAGTGAGGTTCTTCAACTGCCGCCGAAGGTCTGCCGCGATCATCAGGCGACGTATTGTACTGATCACACCAAGTAGAATGAGGTCATCGTTCCCGTCTCTATGGCGCCTCTTCAGAAGGAAATATACCGATCCATCCTAAGTGCGTATCCGCTCGCCATCGCGATCTTACCTTCTCAGTAATTTCACAGGCCAAAACCTGGACATTTTGAAGAGCCTGACACAGTCATCTGCTGCAAGGGCTGGTCGTCAGGTAACGAACAAGACCAACATGAACAACATGTTGATGCAACTCAGAAAGTTGGTTGTCGACTCTTCGCTCGAATTCGTTTGAAATAACCCTCTGTAGGTGCTTGCAACATCCATACCTAATATCAGATGATATTGAGCCCCGGAACCTGCAGCTTGTCGAAGCCCATGAGAAATTGATCAGCGCCAGTGCCAAGCTTCGGCTGCTGAAGTCATTGTTACCCAAATTGAAGGCGAGGGGACATCGGGTCCTATTATTCAGTCAGGTTGATACACACACCTTCACGTATATCTACTTTGCTGCTGATCTCGAGTTTTAGTTCGCTATCGCGTTGGACATCTTAGAAGACTTCCTAGCAGGGGAAGGTTTCGAGTATCTGAGACTGGTATACAGTTTCTTCCTGCAGAAAGCCGCTCACCAACGTCATTTCCAGGATGGTGAAACGAAGCAAGCTGACAGGCAAAAAGGCATGGACGAGTTCAACAAACCGGGTTCAGAAGTCTTCATCTACCTGCTTACCACTCGTGCCGGGGGCGTTGGCATCAATTTGTACACTGCAGATACGGTGATTATATTTGACCCCGACTTCAACCCGCATCAGGTGCGCCTGGTTAACCTATCAGCCTGCCTGACTGCCCACAGGTCAATCCACAGGATCTACAGGTGGGTGATCAGTCGAGCAAAAAAATTCTGCCTGTGTTCTCAACCGTGTTTAGGCAATCGCTCGCTCCCATCGTTATGGCCAGCAGAAGACTTGCCTTGTTTTCAAACTCATGGTAAAGGATTCTGCCGAAGGTAGGATTTATCGGTTTGCAAAGATCATCAACTGACGTTCCCAAAGAGAGAATCATGCAAGCAGGCAAGAAAAAGCTGGTTTTAGACCATCTGATCGTTCAGAAGATGGTCGACGATGAGAATGGTGGAGATGATTTGCGATCCATTCTCACCTTTGGCGCGAAAGCACTCTTCGAAGAAGGAGACCAAAGCTCTAAAGACATCGTCTGTACGTCCTATTTCCCCTTGGCTCTCGGACCTAATGATTAACCCATGCAGACACCGACATTGATCTCGACAAGCTCATCGAAAAAACTGAAGTCGAGGGCGACAAGCCAGAGCTCGCCAGCGAATCTGGTCTGAAGTTTAGCTTTGCCAAAGTGTGGGAGGCGGAGAAGGACACCCTCGAAGACCTCGACGACGCCGCGCCAGACATCGAACAAGGAGATTCATGGGCGCAAGCGTTAGAACGCATAGCGGCTGCAAAGAATGTCGCGCGAGAGAGAGAAGTGACCGGTCGTGGGGTTCGTAGACGGGCTGCCGCTGCATTCCCTCAGGTAAGGATCTCAAGTCAAGTGGTAAAGGTGCACAGGCTTCAACGTTGTCGTCCTTCAGCAAAAATTGGACTTTCTGGATGGTTTGGAAGACAGTCCAGACCAGAAGGCTAAAAGCAAGAAGAGGCGCCAATCTTCGAAATCAAGTATATCATCTGAGTCCGATGCCTATCTCGAATCTCCAGCCGTAGACAGTAGGGACGACGACAGCGATGATAGCACCACGGAGTTCATGGCCGTCGATTCAGACCCTATGGTCCGTCTGCCCAAGGGCAAGGAGGTCCAACGCTATCAAGTGGGTGCCACGCCCCATATCCCGGCCCGGAAGACATCTGGTTTTGAAAATGGCGACGACGTCCAGCCTTGTGGCCTATGCGGACAAATCCACGGTGTTGGCTCCTGTGTGATGACAGAGAATTCTGCGAATTTGGTTGAGTTCCGCGAAATGTTGATCAAACACGCTAGTGATGAGCCTTGGGAAGAAAGGGTAAGATGAGATTTCATTTGACCAAAATGATACTCATTGCTGTGTAGGAAGCCGCCATCAAAGCTATTGAACAAGAGCTATATGCTCGGGGTCAGGGAGGTCTGTTGGCTGGCCAACCGTTGAAGCTATTGGAGGATAAGAAGCCCCATAACCCATATCATGACTATCACGCTAGTTTTCAACATGATCACCTGTCATCCAGAGCCAGTGGTTCTTTACCGGACCCTCCGCAACCCAATGTCTCGAGCCGGATGCTTGCCGTTGGCCCTCCTGGCCTCCCGGTGGCTACGCAGAAACAAAGCACGCTGACCTTCCGTAGAACTGAGAAAGGGAAGCAGATTGACCGCTCCTCCACAATTCCGTTCGACCTGTCGTCATCATCTAGCCTCTTGTCCAAGCGTGTGTCACCACCCGAACCGGCCTCGCAGGCTTCATCCTCCAAAAAGCAAAAGCAAGACGGATCAGGTCGTTGCGCTGTTTGCCGTGGACTTCACCACCTCATCAAGGACTGTCCAGTTGTCGCTGAAGGCCTCCAGAGGTACGTTCACTGTTCGATCAACGCGCCATGCTGACGTGTACGCAGCATCGCGAAACAGATTGCACGATTGAGTGGGAACCCGTCTCAAGAGCGCACTGTCAAGCTTCTGAGCAATATCTTGAAGAAGCAGAGACAACAGCAAGATCAAGAGGCTGCTGCGGGACAAATAAACCCTAATGGGAGGGTGATGTTACTTGACTAGACTTAGAGGTCTATGTGCCAGACCTGCGCTGCGTATATAGAACACCCCAGCTTATACGGTGTGCTGTAAATTACTCGATACATACCTGTATACCCGGCATAATGAGAAAGTTGGTGAGCCTCCGAACAAACATCATGCATCAACATCTGCACTACAGCTCCGACGTCACTTGCCTTGATGGTCCTAACACCTCGTCTCAGAAGCCACATCGCAGACCCATTGGCCATGGATATTGAAGCACCCAACGAACTTCATCCAATCGGCCTCCCTCGCAAGCGGCAACGATCAGCGACGTACGAGGCGCCTCCAGATGCACCCCCACACGAACTTCCAGAGCTACCAAAGCTCTCAGGCGAAACCATGTTGGAGGTGTTTACACATAGATCCCTGCGACTGGCTTGCCATGCTCAGTATCGTGACAACGAACGCTTATCGGTACTTGGCCATCATACACTGGAGATGATCACAACTCAGTTGCTGTTCCTCAGAGAACCAAAGCTCAAGAGGAGTGACATCGAGGTGAGTAAATCTGGCCTTGATTCGAGGCCCACGTGGCGACGTTTCAGAAAGACGCAGAGGCAGGCGCTGCTATCCGTCGAGATCATTGACACCTGGGCAAAATTCTACCGACTACGGGACGAGCTGCGTTGCGATTCTTCGTTTCAACCTACATTACAGGAGCCCGAGGTATGTGGTGTATTCGAACGCTCCATGTCATAACTAGGATAAAACTGGGGTGCAGCAAGGTCGCCTCCTTTTTCTTGCATATCTGGGTGCCGCGTTCACTGAACACGGGCACACAAATGTGTCAAAATGGATCAGCGCACTCCTGCGATTGTCTGCCAACGTGTTCAAGGACAATAAGAAGATTTCCCTCGGACCTGCTGACTTTGAGGAGCAATCAGGCAAACGATTCAAGCCGGAGGAAGGTTCGATGGGACTATCGACGCATCCGCTCCAATCTGTTATTGCATCCATCTCGACGAGTTATCCTACTACTTGTGCTACCAGCTATAACACGGGGAAACCGTACAATCCATATGCAAGTCAACCCGCACCGCCTCCGAACGCCCCGC
>JAEVFL010000027.1:0-96904 GCA_021018615.1 Phlebopus sp. FC_14 | reverse complement strand
GCTTGGATTCCTAGCCTCCTGCGCTACGGCTTGTTACGCACAGAGAGTCTGAACCACGTCATTGCACAGCTGTTCAAGCTCGAGGTCGGAACGGGCAAGTATGCCCAGCAGTTCCGGCTTGTCACACCTTTGTTGTTTACTCTCGCACGGACGCCCCGCCGTACCTTGACAACATTATCGCCAGCCGAGTATACTCTGACCAGTACTTTTCCTTCCTGTGGGATCTGGAGGTCAAAAGAGTCGAATACGACCTGGATCTCGGCCAAATCGTTTCCTCGACGCCACTCGTCATTGCGAACCAAACCCAGACCAATTACTCGAGCCACGATCAGGAAATGTCATTCGAGCTGGATGAGACCGTGACGCACATCAGCACATTTGAATATAGCCTGGGTTGAACATCACGTTTGGTACAACATTTAAAGGTTAGTCGTTTGCTAAGAATAATTCTCGTCGAATGCAGACTGTCTGATGACTTGAACGATAGCGGGCGTTCCCATTGTAGCTGAAGCCGAGTTCAGTATCGACTTCCAGATCAACAACCAGTTCACATGGGGTCAAACAACCGAGTTTAGCGAGTCCTACAGAGCGACGTTCCCCGTCCATGCGGACCAGGGTCGACCGTGCGGGCAGTGTCTACGGTGAACAGGGGCGAGCTTAGGGTACCCTACACGATTTACCTTATCTCCAAGCGTACGGGAGTGCAGACCGAGACGAAGGGAATTTGGTCTGGTGTTTAGTACCTGGGATCTTCGTCACACTATCACGGAGGACCCTTAAGCTTTGTTTTGTCAACTGACAAGCCGTGTATTGTGGAAGGTCGTTTCTTGGTTGTTTCTTGGTATTTCTTGGAAATTGGCCTTATAACAAGTAACGAAGAATTTCTCGTGATTGATTTTGTACTGAATCATGTATGTACTAATACTCTAAGCCGTAGCCTGGATACATGTGACGAGTCTCTCAGGCCGCTAGGCTACTTATGTGTCTGACCCCGTTGCCCGTCCAATTCAAACCAACGGCAGGTCGAACTTGTCAACTCAAAACACGCGGCAAGCTCTTAGACTAGGCTCGCGTTGAATAAGACGAAGCCCCACCGTCGCGGACCCACGACACCAACGAATGTCATCACTCTCCAGAACCATCGTAGCTAAATAATTGTCGAAACAGAGGGGAGACGGTGACGGTAGACACTCGGTGACATGGATGGGATTTCCGACACACGAGTATGTCCATATGATGATACCCGCTTACGACGTTCTCAACCCTTCAAGAGCCCAACGAAGGTCGTGACTTTGAACATGATGTTTCTGTGGGCGCGATTTCCCAGGTGACGATGACCCGAGGCTTCCATCTCATAGGCATCGTTTTTTCTTTAAACCTCCAACGACCTCTATCTGCACTCGCGCTTGCATTTGAGCTTATACTTGCATCCCTACGCGATAACGACAGGGATCGTGCGCATCTTGTCTCTGTTGTCTTCAGTATTCAAAGTTTTACCGCCCACTCTCGTAACTATTCCCTGTTTCACAAAACGCCAAGGCCATCACTCAGTCTAAGACCAGACTTGATACATGCCGGAACTCGCCTCGTCACCTTCACCCACTCATGTTCCATCTACCATCCGACGGATAGCACAGGATCGAAGCTTTTACCGGCCATAGTCACGCGATTTATGCTATCTGCCACTCTCCTAGAGGCAAGCAAATGGCCACTGGAGGAGAGGGCCCTCCCATCAAGAATATGGGACGCGGATACGGGCGAGATGTTTCTAGAACCCAAGGGCCAGCCGCGACTGTCCAGTGCATGTGCTACTCTCCTGACGGTGAGAGGCTCGTCGGTGGCCATCGGAATGGTACAGTCTGCACAATGGATAACTAGTGATGCGACCTCGTCCTAAAGCGTGTAGACGCACAACCTTCGATCAATGCAATCGCTTATTCGCCCGACAATCAACACATAGCCGTTGGAGTCGATCGCACGGCGCGAATATGGCGTGCAGAAGACTTGACACAGTTGATTAGAGATCGCGCATCCGGAGAGGGTACGATCTGTGAACTTCTTGCGTGATGGAAGCCGTCTCGCAACTGGGTGCCACGACTACAAAATTCGCATTTTCGACGCCGCAACGGGAACTTTATTTGCCGGACCGTTGGAAGGGCATACAGGTGCGGTCAATGCTGTCATTTTTAGCCCAGATGGAGAGCAACTCGCGTCCTGCTCTTCGATCATACCGTTCGACTTGGGATGCACCAACTGGAAGTCCCCCTGTTGGGTCCTCTGGAGGGCCACATTAACGACACTACTTGTGTCGTTTATTCCCCCGACGGAAAACGACTGCTCACTGGTTCAGCGGACAAAACTGTTCGATTATGGGATTCGTATACGGGCAAGCTTATCGGCGGCCCCGCCAGAGGACACAGTACAGGAGTTAGTGCAGTCAGCTTCGCACCTGATGGGACTCGGTTCGTCACAGGGGCATCCGATGGATCAATCCGAATGTGGGATGCATCTACGCGGGAAGTTCTACTGCCTCAGGTAAGTTTGTTGGTCATGCGTGGATTTGTATCTCACCGTATGTTTTCATAGTTGACAGAAGAAGAGAAGATCAGTATCGACTCACTGGCCCATTTCGAGGGCACCTGGAGTCAATCAGAGCCGTTGTCTACTTTGCGGACGGGGATCGCCTTGCAAGTGCATCCAGAGACGGCACAATTCGTATTTGGAATGTTAAGACAGGCGAAGAAGTCCTGGAGCCACTGAGGGGTCACATACGTTCGGTTTATTCGATTGCAATTTCGTCTGACAGAGGCCGATTGGCCAGCGGAGGATGGGATAAGACAGTAAGAGTATGGGATACTCGCAGCGGCGACGTCGTACTCGGGCCACTCGAAGGACATCACGATTCAGTGTCGTGCGTGACGTTTTCGCCGGATGACAAGCTTATTGCTAGTTCAGATATGGGAGGGCAACTCCTCCTGTGGGACTCAGGCACAGGTGAACAACTCAGGGTGATGAAGGGACAGGAGCACTCGATTAACACACTTTCCTTCTCTGCGGACGGAAGTCGACTCGCTGGTGGTGGCAGTGACAAGTGCATCAGCATCTGGGATGTGTCGACCGCACAAAACCTGGCTGGTCCATTCCGAGGTCACAATTCCGGCATACGTTCCATTGCTTTTTCTCCTGATGGTCTCGTTATCGCCAGTGGATCATCCGACAAGACTGTGCGTGTATGGGATGCAAAGACGGGCACAGTAGTCATCGGGCCTCTCGAAGGGCATTCAGAGCGCGTCTTATCAGTTTCATATTCACCAGATGGCACGAGAATATGCAGTGCCTCTCGCGACGGAACAATCTGCATCTGGCATGCAACGACCGGTGACTTACTCCTTGGTCCATTGCAAGCGCACAAGGGTGGAATCTGGTCTGCCACATTCTCGCCCGATGGGAAGCGCATTGTCACTGGATCGGGGGATTGGTCAATCAAGTTTTGGGATGCTGTTACTGGCAAGATTCTCCATTTTCCTGTAGGTGCAGTGCACTCTGCGTTTTCGTTAATGACATACCACTACAGGATATCTATGACGCTGTAAGTATCTCGCTGCGAACATAGCATCTGTTGGGATTTCTCAATACATGTTGACCCGTGTAGCAATGGGGCTCATCGTTCCTTGACGTCGGTGTCCGGTCCTTGATTCAATTTGCCAGTATTTCTCACACTCGCGTGACAGCTACCCGCCACTGGGGCTCCGGGACAAGCAGTACAGACGCAGCACATACGGGAAATTGGCCTCGGCTCCCTTCTAGACGTAAGCTGTCTCTGTTTAGTTGACATGTTTTGTCCGCTGATCTCTTTTGTAGCTACCAGCGACAACGCGATCACAAGACTTTTCAGGCGCAGTCGCTGGCCCTGTTCACGATGGCCATGTGGTTCGGTCGCCTTTGTTTTCATTGCCTCGTCTTCGCAATGCCGTCTTGAGCATATTTCACAGCTCACGATCACGACCAACAGGCAATGCCACCGAGCTCCGGGGATTAAGACCCATCAGAATTGCCTATGCAGAAACGACCAATGTGAGTATAGTTTTAGGTTCGCATAGGAGGTGTTGATCATGTCGCTGCAGCGCATCGCTGTTGCATCGTCCGACTCGAGTCCCCCGCGCCAACAGGCTCTACTTGATTTATCCGACGACGAAACAGTCAGTGGTGGGAGTACGAGACAACGAGAAAGAGATGGCGAAAACGTGGCTAGAAACGCGGCAGGGACATCGGGGACCCGGCCAGCGGAGACTGCCACGGGCGAGGCGGTTCAACACGCTACACAGCGCGAAGATCAGCGCGGCCCTCCGTCAATGGAACGTTCTACACCCTACGCCATACCTGGTCCTTCAGGAGACCCACGGATTAGGTTTGCTCCAGGAAGCATCGAGTCGGACGATTCGTTCGAAAGAGACTGCTGTGAGTGTTGCCCAAAGTGGTGCACCTGTCTCCATCCGTGATCGAGAGCATGCCCATACATTGTACTGTTATATATATGTACCGTTTCTTTGCATTCATCTGCTGAATTTTATTGTCGCTGTACGAATACAACTTCGCCGTCGCTTTTGTTTTTATAGTAACCGCGATGTACGACCTCTTGACTACTAGCAGAACGGGCGTGCTACCTTTTTTTGGGAGCTAACCTTGTGTCAGTCGATCACTGATCAACTCCACGCATGCGCAGAACAGACCTTTAAATTAAGTTCACTTTGGCGAAAGCCACAAGGGTCGAATCATTAGCAACTATAGGTAAGCAAACAGACAAAGTAAAGCAACCCAAGCAGCAGGAATAAAACGTCGGTGTCAATGCTCCATAGAATCATATTTTGGTCAAACTTTTCTCCCGTCTTCACTAAGCACATCAGCCAGGAGTCCGGAACGCGGGTACGGTGGGTGGGTTTCATGGGTTTCGTGACCGTCGCGCCAGGGGGGAGATGTGCACAGCGTGAGCATGGGGTACTGGTATATGGGCAAAAAAAAAGGGGGGGAAGTCAATTTCAGGGAATAAGAACCAAGTTTTATCAGACGTACGGTGGATAGATGCCCAACTTCTGCCTGATGTATGAGGCGTACGCCGTTGCACTCCTATTTTCCATTGCGATTTGCTCTATTAGAGCTGTCCGTTTGTTTGACTCTAGGGAAGGATTTTCGAGCGCAACGGTGGTGCTCATCATGGCTTCTAAAGTAGCCAACTTGTCGTTTAGGGCGTCCGAGGTCTCATAAAGCCGCGCGATATCATCGCGAACATTTGCGATGTATTTTGCGAGGAAGGCTTTCGTTAGAGCACGTTTAGGCTTGGAAGAGTTGCGAAGGGCAGAGAAGAATCGCATGGTATATCCGATGGATTCAGAGGAAGTGAAGCCGGTTTGAGTGTTCTCAAAGATGGAAGGGTCGCGCTACTTGAGCATATTTTAAAAATCAGCAAAATGATGTTTGAGCTCGGAGGACGGATGACAGGGGTTTGGAAGTGTACACTGTCGGGATGGAGCCCATTCAGTGACTCATCATGATCAAGTTCAATTCTTTCCTCGACTGACCCCTTTTCCGTGGGCCACCGCTACGTCCCATGAGAGTCCAGCGTCGCCCAAGTTGTGAGACGTCTTCCTCGAGGATTGAAATTTCCATTGGTAATCTCCGTCTACGTGTCGGACGATGAGCACGGCGATAGCAATAGAGACTGGTTGTGAAACAGTGAACACAGTTGGCCATAAATGATCGACCCGGTCGATCGAGGACGCATTAGGAAAAAGTCACGTGAGAGATTGCTGTGTAGATGTAATAGATCACACATCCGATCAGCGAAGCCTCTCGTCATCGTCCGGTACTACCACTCGGTCTTACCGCAGGCTAGGCCTACCTTTGTTCTCCTACCAAGAAACGTTAGGTTTCTCTATTTTTCTACTTCTGATGGTTTGGCACACAGGGCGTTAACCCAAAGTACCCTGAGCGATCGTTCGACGGAATGATCGACGACTCTTCCGAGCCGCCGTGATCCGTCCTCCGAACTTACAACGTCATTTCTCCGACTTTTCGAACCGTAATTCAGCAGAAGATACTTAAGTATAGCTCTTACTCGGTCACTGACAAGTCCAAG
The DNA here is from genome assembly GCA_021018615.1 of Phlebopus sp. FC_14. Lineage (NCBI taxonomy): Eukaryota > Fungi > Basidiomycota > Agaricomycetes > Boletales > Boletinellaceae > Phlebopus > Phlebopus sp. FC_14. Next base: position 90,771 of record JAEVFL010000027.1, on the reverse strand, counting down.
AAAGTTTGTCGAACTGTCTCTCACCGCCGCCGACGAACATCGCCCAACCACATCGCCCAACTACACCACCCTCTCAAACACAATGCCATTCTGCTCTTTCTTCCACCGCAAATACACTTAATCCAAGCGAGACTTACAACTGGAGATGCAGGATTAGATCGTCATGGCAAGACTCGAGGGAGACCTCCAATGGGCTCGTATGATCAGCGCGGCACTAGCCATTCGCGACGCCTCATCTTCGGCGCCTGTCGGTGACGCTGCGCCCGATGGACCTACCTCTGTCTCTACACGTGGCCCAGAATCACCAACAACTAAAATAAGTGTGAGTCACTTTTCTTTTCTGCGACACCAAAAAGTATTCTAACACCAGGAATCGTCAGCAGACTTGGTGGTCCGTCCAAACAGCGGGGAATAGACGAAGGAGAACAGTGTCTTGTCAGTGTCCTCGATTTAGTTGTTGCCTTTTAATCAATTGTCCCATCCGTCCGTCTGAAATAGAATTTTCATCACAGCTTAACGATCTCAGGGAATCCCGGCCGAGCGCGACTCTTGTCACGTTTCAAGGGTCGTAATTCGCCTTGTTTGCCTATTTTCACATGGGCAGTAGAGGAGACTGGCTTCAAGTTCGTAAGTGTTCTAGCCACCGCCAAACGTTTGTAAACGGAGCAAAACGAGCGGTCGATGGTACACATGAAGCTACCGTTGATGACCCCGTCATCAGAACACGTGAAGACGAAGACAATGCGGCCTCCACTTATCCAACCTCTGAACGCAAACGACCGCATGTTAGTATGATCAGATCACCGGAACTTAATGTAATGTACACCGACGTGTTTTCCAAACAACATAAGATAACCAAAAGACCCATTCTCAACCATAGATTTTATCCTCAGAATGTCTCGATGCACCTCAGGTGTCCTGCGACGGACCTTGGGTATCCTGGGATCGGCTACCACTCGGCTGCATCTGACCATCGACAATGCGCTTCCGGAGGTATTGGTTTGACAAAGAAAGAGTAGTCTTCTCGAAGCGCGCCTGTTCCAACTGAGCGCGGGTCTTCTTGACTTCCGACTGCAACTGTGCAATGAGATCAATATCTGCATTTGATTCGGAAGCTGCCGTGGCTGCGTCGGACGGAGCAGCATTGGTGGGCGGTCGCGCACGCATGAATTCCGCACGTATTCGCTCCTCCGACTCCATCTGACTGATCCGAAATTCTTCCTGAAGTATCGTCACTCTCCTATTCATGTCCTCCATTGCAGCGGCATTTCGATCGGTGGATTCCTTGACGGTCGAGCGGAGACCCGCCAATTCCTCAGCCACCAACCGTGATATTTTCTGAAAAAGGTATTCCGTGCCTGCAAATGGGGGGCCACGCGAGGGCACGGGTGGTCGATCCAAAGTATTTTCTGAAGCCACTAAAAGATCAAACATCCAATTGCGCAGACATTTGTTGTCAGAATGCTCACCTGTATCCTTTTCTTTTTCTTTCTCTTTCCCATTACTAGCGACTGAGGTGACACCTTCCGCATGGTCAGTATCAGGACAACTGCCAGCAGTAAGAACATGATTTGAAGACACAGTTGTGGACGGTGCATTCGTTGTTGGAGCTGTTTTCACCTGGTGGTGAGATTTCGTTACAGGATGCTTAAACACTTGTTGAAAGAGTCTCCAATCGCGGTGTACTGTGTCTGCAGCAGATGTGGTAGACGAGGGTTGATCTGAAGTGTTTTTCGAAGCTGCTGAAATGTCAGCATCCAATTGCGCAGACTGGTGACATTAGACGGCTCACTTGTTTCCTTTTCCTTCTCATTCCCTTTACTAACTGAGGTGCCACCTTCCGCATGGCCAGTATCAGGATGACTGCCAGCGCTGGGACCATGATTTAAGTATGCAGGTGTGGACGGTACATTCCTCGTTGGAGCTATCTTGTCCTGGTGTTGAGATTTCGTTACAGAAGACTTTGAGAATACGCCAAGGAGTCCCCGAAGGGATCCTGTGTCTGAACTAGGTTGGGCCCGCGAGGGGAATGGGGGCGGATCCCAATTGTTTTCGGAGGCTGTTGGGCGATCAGCATACGTCTAGCCCTAACCTAACCGTTTGACACCATGCCTCACCTTTTTCTGTCTCTTTCCCAACACCGAGATAATCTGACGAGGAAAAGGATGGTCTATGCCAAGAAGGTCGTGAAGCTACCGGATAATCAACATCCAATCCCGCGGGCACTGTATGTCGGATTGACTCACTTTGTTCTTTGCCAACCCCATCCCTTTTATTAGCTAAGGAAACACTGGTCCTCATAGGCTCTGCATGGTCACTATGCGAACGACTCCCACCGTTGAGGTCGCGATTTGAAGATGTGAATGTGAACGCTGAATTCGTTGCTGGGGCTATTTTGTGCTGGTGGTGAGGCTTCGTTGCAGAATCTGTCACAGTCGATTTTGGGGGGGAAGAGCGCGACACCGGCAAGGGGCCGCCGCCGTTCAATGGAATGACCTCGCATTCTTTCCCAAGTGCAGAGCACCTCGCCTTACGCTTTCGACACGACATACAAGCCCCAGCGAATGTGTTTCCTCTCACGACGACTTTGCATCGCTCGCCGCGGCTCCGACATTCTCTGCAAGCCTGGACGAAATGTAATTTCGATTCATGTCGCTCATGTGGTGAGTCGGAAATCATTCTGCTTACCATTTTGTATACGCCGAGGCGTTCACCTATGTGATTGTTGGCTCGCTTGACCTGTTTTGCACGAGGCGGACGACGGTCGTCACTAGAGTCACTGGAGTAGTTGGGGTCGTTGAGGTCACTAGGAGGCTCGGAAGTCCTTGATCGACTTGATGGATGGTCACCGCCGCTCCGTTTCACCTGGGAGGCTGATGTGATTTCTATCCTTTCGCTCCGCCGCAGGGGCGGTGTGCCCGTCTCGCTCGCACTATCTTCCACTTTGGCTCCTTCATGACCATTCGCCTCACGAGATTTCTCACTTTCTTTCCTCTTCTTTACCGCCGGTTCCCCTTTTCCCCCATCAAGCGACTCCGATCGAGTGCGCCTCCGTCGCTGACTTGGCGAACCCCGCGACTCGTCCGACGGAGTCGAATTTACTTGCATCTTGGTCCACCACTCGTCTTCACCAAGATCGACGTGGGAGATATCGTGATCTTCTTTTTTTCCGAGCCAATGTTTCCAGCTGGTATTTCTGAACGGCGTTGGGTCGTCCGAGAGCGTCTGTGGGGTCGCATGCGGGGTATGCTCCTCGTGGATGTGACGGATAGCGCTGAGGAGGAGTGCTGGAGCTATGACTTTCCATCGCATGAGATTGCACTTTGCCAATGCACTCCATGCTGCGAGCTATGAGTCGTCGTCATCGTCGTAAGTGGGTCAGTTGTCACCGTAAAGTAGGCCATACTAATAGGACCATACCGACTCCTCATCAACTCTCCTCCTCCACGCACGAATCATGATGGGATGCACTTCCCTTGAGATTGACGCCTTGATGCGGGCATAACGAAAATAAATTTCTGTTTGAGCCTCTGCAGCAGAGTCCACGTCGGTGGTGTAGTACATGGCAACGACTGCACGTATAACAGACGCGCTTAAAGTTAAACCAACAATTTGCCGTCTTTACTGAGTCGCTAATAGACAAGTTCAGAGTTCGTTTTCGAGAGCCGTTTGCGAGGCCATTTTGAGTTACTGAAGTCAAAAACGAGGACAAAACGACTACGGTCAATTTCGACTTGAACGTTCGGGACTCTGCGGATTTTCAAGCCTCTTTTGCCAGTCACACGATCGCTGTACCCTCTTTGTTGTCTACTACAACAAAATATCCTCTGACCAAGTCTCCCACTCATCAGCAGCATCAAGCAATTCTTTCGCTTTCTGCCTCAGCGACCGTAAGGACGCTTTGTGCACCGGAAGTCTGAGCGGAGGGTCTTCGAGATAGGCCGTCCTGTAGATAATTTCCGCAAACTTATCTGGGTCGCCGTTGAACACCGCGTTCACGTCCACGCTTCGCCACTGCATCGACGACAGTGCAGTGTCTGTATATGCCGGGTGCACGGGATCTACGACTACGTTGATTCCTGGACAATTGGTGCGAAATGGCCCTGGTTCGAGTATGGTGACCTGCAACGTTTAAATTCGTCGTCCACGTTTGAGCAAAGATGACTGACTTTGATATTCCAGCGCGGATCAAGTTCTGCCGCAAGGCCTTCGCTAAGGGCTTCCAGAGCTGAACCTCGAGACATCAGGCTTCTGCGAAACACATGCTCACGCGGACGCACCGAATTTGCTGAGGTTCGCATGAGTTCTCGGTTCAGTCACACATCATATTCGAGAGAGACACCCACGTAGCACAGTAATAAACACATCCAGGGCTCGAAACAATTCCAGACAAGGACGACATCTGCAGTAACCTACCACCCATCGGTTTATTCTCCTCGCGGAAGAACCTCACCGCCTCCCTGCTGACATGGGATGCTCCCCAAAAATTGACCTCGAAGAGATCTCTTGCAGTTTTGTCATGCGTCCCCTCGACTTCCGAAACAGCGGCATATCCGGCGTTGTTGAGGACGATGTCGACACGACCGAATTTCTCGTGGCTCAAAGAGAAGGCGGTGGTTATCTCTGTGGGTTGAGTGACGTCGAGTCTGACCACCAGGAGCGTTTCGGGGTACTGGTTCATCAACTCGGATAGGATTTCGGGTTTGCGGAGGGTTGCGACGACTTTATCGCCCTTGAGAAGCGCTAATTCTGCCACGGCGCGACCAAAGCCGGAAGAGGCGCCAGTGACTGAGGAACTGATATTGAACAGTGAGACGGTGCGCAAAAGCAATTACTCACTGAACCACACCTTGGATGCGGACTGCATATGGGTGGTCAAGAATCAAGTTATAAATAAAATGATTTGTTGGTTGGAAACGAGCTCGTTACTCATAACCACCACCATCACTTCTCTTCGCCCGCTTTCTTCCCCAAGTTGTGAAGGTGTGCGTTCGAGGAGGGCTCCGAGTTGTTCGTCCGATTATGCTTCAGTCGGGAGCAATCTGACAGCTTTCTAATGCTAAGACCTGAAACGCACGTCGTTTGGGATAGATGGCTAAGTTGGGCCAGCTCTGCATTCCATGACCGGTACCAGTAACTTGATCCGTTCAACAGAGGCCTACATGCACACAACTAGCAAGGGACTACAGTGTGCAGTGCAACAAATGGTTAAACAATCAACGCGAGCAGATTGAGGGTTGAAAAGGAAAACAAAACAAAAATCTCCGGATAGTCTGAGACTGTAGCTTATTGTCTTTTTCAGGAAGGTTGGCGCCGTGGGAAATTTATGTTCAAAAAGAGCCTCCAACTCGGTACTCGTGTATCTCCTCAATGCCCACCTGGAATTTGTCGGCGACAACATCATTTGACTCGGACGAGTGAGGAGAACGAGGTCCGCACCCACCGATACCGGTAGAACGATATTTTCAAAAACCTATATTTCAGGATTTCGGGACTAGGTGCGGCTTTTTTTTGACTTCGTATCCTCACAATGATCACTTATCAGAGTCACAGACTCATGCCACGGGGTCACCAGGCAAGCCTAGAAATCCAGTGGGCAGTTGTCTGGTTGTCCCGGTTGTTGGATCATGAACAAATCTCAATGTGCCTGGACCTTTCTGTTCGCTCTATCCAACGTATTATCGCTCACTTTCGCACTCATGGAACTGTTCCCAATCCTGGAGAGGACAAGTGTTATGCGTCGAGCGGAACATGACGGAAAAACAAACCAAACCAAAAGAGATGACCCTTGACGCGGGTCACTTGGAGTCCGCTAGACCCGTTAAGTCCTACCGCCCTTATCTAGCAGCTAAGGCCAAGGGTTTTACTGGTAGAACCACGAATATATTGAACTAAGGAAATACAGGCTGAGACGTAGCTACTTATATACCCTAGTATGTGCGCACGGACCATGATCCATGCCCCTCTGAGGTGAGCACCCTAAGTACTATATATGTAAGTCCCTGCCTAGTAAGGTATAACCCTAGACCTCCAAGGTCGAGGTCGTAAGTCTAGAGCGATCCAGACTACCTAGCTACCGATAAGATGAACGCTCACCAGATAAGATAAGCGCCACCTGATAAGATAAGATTAGATAAGATAAAAGAAAGAATAGACGCTACAAGCGTCAGACGGAAGCGCCTTGAGCGCTAGTGATACGTTCGTCTCAACAAGTCCCCAAAGGAAAAAACACAAACTGGCCATCTCCGTGATGTGGATGTAGAGGTATGTGTCATATATAACTAATTTTTGCATTTACCTCATACTCGTGCACAGTTTTTATTGGGTACCATCCAGAAAACTCCAGATCTGTATCTGGATGAACTACGAGAGATGTTAGCTGCATCCTGTGGTACATATGTTTCCCGAGCTACTGTCTGGCGAACTTTACGCAAAGCGGGCTTTACAATGAAAAAAGTAAGTTTTCTGTTCTTATCTACATTCAGAATGCTTGCTGATGTGTTATCTAGGTCACTCTCATTGCTGCTGAACGATCTGCTGAAAAGCGGCTTGACTATCTCACTCGAATTGGTCAGTACACTGCAGAACAGCTTGTCTTCATTGACGAGAGCTCTGTTGATCACCAAACAACATATTGAGGGTGCGCTTGGTCAATCAGGGGTATGCAAGCCCAACGCAAGGCGTTCTTTGTTCGGGGCTGCAGGTAGGTTGTCTAAGTGATGATTTGTACATTGCCGACATTGTTTTCTGCCCTCTAGATTCTCAGTCCTTCCCGCACTCTCTCTAAATGATGGCATTTTACATTGTAGCATTGTTGAAGGCTCATTTTGTACAGCAACTTTCACCTGATTCATCACCAATCTTCTCGATAACATGCAACTGTTTCCTGCACCAAATTCTGTCATCGTCATGGATAACTGCAAGATCCACAAGCACCCTGATATTCTCGAGTTGATTGAGTCAAGATAAGTAATCTTTGTTCATTCATATGATGTTCTCGCTAATAATTCCCTCAGAGGAGTGCACTGTGAATTTTTACCCCCTTATTCCCCTGATCTGAACCCCATTGAACTTACGTTCTCGGCAATGAAGTATCACCTTCGTCGAAATGGTGACTACACATAACTAGCAATGACATGAATGCAGGACCAGGAGGTATATGCTACGTTACTTTGGGCGCTCTATATCATTACACCTCAGGACGCATACGGATGGTTTTCTCACTGTGGTTACATATAGCGATGCTGTTGTATGTGTTTTATAATTCATGCTGTCTCCTTGACATAAATGAAAATGAGATGAGCACAAATAATTACTTGTGCATCATCTGCTCTCGGCTTACTTTATTAGGACAAGACATGAGGTGAATGCATGGCCTTTGATATATAACAGACTCGCTGGATTGCTCCGCTGCTCAGACATAAGGCCAAAGACTGCGTTCGTTAACATGCTGTCTCGCTCTTCGAAGAAACGAAAAAGGATGGTTCAAGTGCCTTCAACAGATGGTAAGTCTTTCTTTCTCTTTGCTGATAATAATCTATATAATACATCATACTAGGAAAACTCGGGGCCTGCTCAGCATGTCACACTCGTAAAACACGCTGTGTCATTGAGCCAGGTGCCACAGCATGCAGCAGATGCCTTTAGCTGGAGAAAGAATGCGCTTTTCAGTCGAGTCTTACTCGTTCGCACAGTTACAGTCAGAGCTTGCCTCCACCTGACTCCAGCACTTACTCTACATCACACTCGTCATAGGATGCTCGTCAAGTCTCCCCTGCTTCCGCTTCCAACTCCCAGCAACTTAGGCAGCATCATGCTGCTTTGCATGAACCACCAGCCTCTCAGCCTTCACGTATACTCGAGGCCGTTCCTAAGACTGACGAACATTCCTATAACTTTGATCTGATCGATGACATATATGACACCCCTTAGGTCACCAACGTGCTGAGTGTCATCACTGGCGGCTCACTAGACCATGTGGACCTTGAGACAGACATGTACATGGAGGACGAGAGCCACCTCAGCTCTGAGACCAACCTAGATGATGTGGAATATGAAGATGGTGATGATGACGATCTACAGCTCAATCCGATCCCTATGAAGCATACAAATATTGGAAGATGTCCACGTACTATGGCTGTCAAGCCCACTCTAGCATGTGGTGTATACAGGTCCACCAAAGCTAGGGTGTCTGTATCGGATACAGAGAACACCATGACAGACGCTATAGATATAGGTAAGTCTACAATCTATTGTTTAGTCTACACATGACTTGCTAACTTTTTTCTTCACTCAGCTTTCAAGATTCATTGTGCAGTTCACCGTCTACAAGGCTCAAATGTATCAAACGTCATGTTTGATATATACTCATCCTATTCTTTTGATCATGTTCGCAATCTCGTTGCAGAGAAGTTAGGACGATACCCTGCACTAGTACAGCTACAGTGGCCTCTAGACACTGACAAGCCAAAAACTCCATCGACCTCAATTCAAGATGACGAAGAGTTCAATATGTTCTATGAAAGGGTACGACCGTTTTTCACCATCAAACATACTGCAACAGGAAAGATCTCCACTCGACCAAGGAAGAATGTTCTTGTTCACTTCGAAGATGGTGGTCTGAATATAAACAATATACCACCAGCTGGTAATAACATGAAATCTACAGTACGTCATATACTTTCTATGACTTATCATTTTTACTCACAAATCTGTAGAATACAAAATCCAGATCGTCATCATCTAAACAAAAGGCGTCAAATCTTGATGACGAACTGGAAGGATCAGAAGACCACAAGAAATATATCGTAGAGTTACAACAGAAGTACATGTATGAAGCACATTTAAGAGGCTCTGAGAGCCCCATATACTGTTATCGCCAGCCAGGTACCAATGTCTGCTATGCCCTTTTTCATCATAATATTGCTGGCTGGGCACTAGAAATCGTAAGTTTTTTTAAACTGTTTTCTCCAAATAACTTGCTAACTTGTAAAATAGTTATGTGGGAATGCAACGGTTGTACAGAGGCCAGCAGGTCTCCTCAATCTCACTGCAAGATCACGTACGAGAAGCTCTGGTGCCACCAACTCAAATATGATCAATCCACCAGATCAGCAGCCTCCAGCATCAACTCCAGTGCCAACTCCCTTTCCTTATCCATACCTGCCTCCTGCGGCCCCTCCTGTCATCGTGTTTCCACCTTCATGGGGCGTGGCTCCCCAATCTCAGGTGACACAATACAATACGGTGCCCTCAACGACTCCTGTATCACAACCGTCCAAGTCACCACTTCCAAGTCCTTATGCATCTACTTCTCCACTTTCACCTGTCGGAACTAGGGAATACCACGGGTATACCCACGGGTGGTAGGGACCATACCCGTACCCACACCCGTGAAGGGTATATACCCGTGCCTGCGGGTACGGGTTGAAGGACGGGTCAGCAGGTACAGACCCGCAGGCGTACCCGTACCCGCCTACCCATGGGTATACCATAGCGAATCGCGTGTAAACGCGGACGCAGACATGCAGGCGCGTGCATGTTTGCGTTTGCGTTTGCGCCCGAACAGGTGAAGGTGGGTGGGCAAACCATCGCATGCAAATGCGAATGCAAACACACGCAGTCGTGCGTTTGCGTTCGCATTTGCATGCGGGTAGGTGACTTGAGTGGGTGCGGCAAACCAGCGGGTGGTTGGGCAAACGAGTCCAAGTAGGTGGTCGAATGGTCGCGTGCAAACGCCGACGTGAATGCACATTCACGTCGGCGTTTGCACGCGAATGGATGGAGGAAGGTGGGTGGGTGACTTGACCAGCGGACGGGGTGAACTGGCAGTGGACAGACCAACAAGTAGTTGGCAAATGAGTGGGCCATGCAAACGCAAACGTAAATGCGCAAGCCATGCTTGCGCATTTACGTTTGCGTTTGCACATGACAGGTGCAGGAGGTGGGTGGAGGGTGAACCAGCAGGTGGGTGGGCAAGCGAGTGGGTCGCAGTAGGCGGGTGAACTGTCCCGTTTGCGCAGGAATGGGTGACGACGTGGCTGGGCACGATCCTACCAGAGTAGGTAAGTGGCAGTAAATAGGTAGGGCACTTACCAGTAAAATACTGTGCTCCCACGCAAATGTGAACGCAAACATGCACGAGCGTACATGTGCACACTCGCATTTGCATGGAAATGCTCAGGTGGCGAGTGATTGAGTGTGGTGGTACTGCGTAGCTGGCACGGGTACGGGTACGGGTGCGGGTTTGTCACGGGTCACAAAAGTGTGACCCGTACCCGTACCAACACGGGTACGGGTATCATACCCGCACGGGTTACCCGAACCCGTGGTATTCCCTAGTCGGAACAACACCAATATATACCAACCCACCTATGTCAGCTCTCCAATACCCTGATGTTGGTACTTTCTTCGACTCCCTTGGTGCCCAGGTCAAGAAGGCCCCCCCCTGGAGTCAACTTTTCAGAGTTGGGGAGGAAGTTGGAGGAGAACGGATTTCTGGACATCTCACAGGTTTCGTGTGACTATATTTCGGTTGAGCAGTTGAAGGATTTGTTGCAGATACAGGTTGGAACAGCCATATTCATCTTCCAGCAAGTAGACTTGGCGATTCAGGCTGTTCAGGCTGGACAATGGGTTCCGTCCGCTGACTTCTAGTTTTTTCATGTACACTGCATATTTCTACACCCAATATATGACATTTTTCTTGCAGAAAGTGAGTGCTGCACTCATCCCGCACCCATTCTGCACCCTCGGAATATCGACTTTTTGAAACCTTGCACAACCATGACCGGATATCGCGGGATATGTTCTCCTTCATTTTCCGAGTTGATTGGTATCAATACCGATGAATTCCACGCAGGCGTTGATGAGATACAAGAGGACCGAGGAGGGTGGTTGTTTTTGATACGTTTTTCCCACGGTGCCAACCTTCCTGAAAAGGACAGTAATCTCACCAGCCTAGTTTGAGCTGAGGAGGTCCATGATCGATGCGGAAACATTCACACGGCTGTTATGTCTGACTGCAACTATGAAACTGCGGAAGACTTGAACTTGGTGAGCATGAGGTCAATCCTAAGCTTGTATAGCAGAAAGCGTGGCTAATTAGCAGACAGCTTTGACGACGCTGTCAAGAGCATAGTATCACGATGAGCATAGTACTAGTCGTTCGAATTCAGGTCCAGGTAAATTCTACCCGTAACTCATCACGCAAGGACCATCTCGACAGATGACGTCGAGGTAGATCGTGCACGAAACCCTGAAGGAGGGCTTACTCTGCGAGTACCTTGCAAGTTTTGGTTTTGCGGAGGCGGGTTATTGTGAGTGCTTCAATTCTACTGATTGTCCTGCCCTGTCAGAGCGCTTCGAGGGGGTGGAGTATTCCGCTGTCCAGTAGGTGCGTTGGGCTCTGCGGCATGGTGTATATCCTCTCGACCGAGGCGGACTAGGTGCTCGTGCACGTCTATCGCGCTTGACGATTGTAATTTTTTGTGGTTTGAACGGGTAATGTGCGGTGAACTCAGAGGAAGTCTAGGTGCGATGGAGACGCGCTGGTCTGACTCCTTCGAGCAGTTGATTTCAAGTTCTTTGGTATGTGGTGATCAATCACAAAATATCACTTCGTATACTCGAGTCCACTCACCTGAACTTCTCTCGATTGGATAGTTCCTTGATCTTTGTAGCGCCCTCGTCAGACGGGAGAACTCTAACTAGAAGCATCTTGACGGCACAACAAATAAGCTCTATTGGCTTGGGGATGGTACCGCGTACACGTAATGAAAGGTACACGATTGCAGACAGTACGCGCCTCATACCTTTGACCACAAACAGTTGGTACTCTTCAGATATCCAGCCGGCCTGATTATCTCGGCGCTCGGGAACAAGCTTGATGTTCACCCTGTCTGAGCCATTCTGACAATTACCAGGTTTTGGACCTGCTGTGGGTCTAGACTTCAACACGTTCGGGTCAGATATTTCCTAGTGAACACTATCTGACCACTGACAGAATACATATCCACTCTACTTACGATTCCTCGCCAAATCCCAAACTGAGCGCAAGGACGGGACTGATGTGCGTCGTGTCCAGCTAGAACACGTTCCCCAACATTGCTTTTTTATTTCCATAAGCCTTCTTGAGTGCCAGCATGGCCTGCGATACAGCGCGTGGCTCACTCTCCGTTATGAGATTCTGTACAGTTGTCAGTGCGGCGACATACGCTGTTATCCATCAGACCTGCTAAGCAGGCTTAACGGCTGGCATGGTTAAAGGCTGGTACGTCGTCAAAGTTGTCTGGCCGTCCGTAATCGCGTTAGGAAAAGGGCTACGTCCATAAAGATGACGTCGCACAGGATTACAGTGAGGTCGTCGGCGGTCAGATTGGCGTTGGGCAAGGCGCTTTGAAAGGCATGATCGTCATTGTGGGAGATGGCGAGGAAAATGGAAGGACCAAAGTCATTGTCGTGTAAAAGCTTGATGATCTTGGGCGGTTTCGTTTCAGGCATCCTTGCGCCCAGGCTGCAGTGCGTTGGGGCTAGGTGGATCCGCTATCAGATTCATTAGCGGAGTCAACCCTGCTCGCTGATCGACCCTGAGGCCGCATGTAAGAAGCTGGGACGCAACGTAACTCCACCTGAAGGCTTCCGTGTCAAACAAAGTACCGACACGCGTTTCGACTGAAAAGAGTGTTGAATCGCTGTTGGAAAAACTTTACCGAAACAACGTCCAGCATGAACGAAGATTCGACGAACCAGTACATAGTGCACTGATCTGAGCCTGGTTCACAGTGCAAATGATGGCGAGATCAACGTACCATGGCATCTCCGACTTTCCTCACAGACCAGTCCAATCAAGCACGACCGGCATTTCGTCGCTCTTTCCGTCGCGGTCCAACGAGGCCATCCACTTTGAGCATAACCCCATTTCAATGCCATGCGGGGCGACAAGTTGACGTCCGTGGTGGACAATGGCAACATTGGACAAGCCGGTATCGATCAGACTTACGCTGCGCGGGGTCCGTACGCTGACTGGACGGTGAATTTGGATTTGGATGGGACAGAATTTCAATGATGGGGCTTGATTTTACTGGAGGCGTTGTTCAATTTTTGTGTAACGAACTATGCTTTCAAGTTGAACCCTCCATTGTCTATAACAAATTCACACGGCCGTTGTCTTCCAACAACTTGACTAGTACTGGTCGCACCAATCTTCTTCCTCACCATGCAGCCAGTCCAGCCCAATATCCCTCCACCATCTGAGATCGGCAGCAATGGGGTGTTGATTTCCCTATGAACGTGTCAAGGATCATAGCCGTACATGGTACTCGTGTGCCATGACTTGCGCTTGCGGCCAGGGGAAACCTTTTTGTTCGATAACTTATAAGTAACGATGATGATTGATCAGTACACACCGGTAACCGCAAAGTACCGGTAAATCTCGTTGATTAGACGGCCGAAATCGTGGGTGCCGCATTGCCAGACTTCTATTCATCAAACTCCATTCCAGCATGTTTTGAACCAAATCGCTCCAATGGTGATCTTCTCAGAAATAGGATCTTCTGCTGGACGTAATCTGGGATCTACGTATCGTACACAAGTACTGGAGAAATGATCGATCAAGTCCAAGATATGAACAACGAGATTCTGGGACGCACCGTCTCGTCGCATGATTGCGGTGGGTTCCAAGGTGAATAGGCTCAGTATAGTTGGTTGCACACACCGAGTCCGTGACGCTCCAAAAAGTCAAACTTGTCGAACTCCGTTCCATCCAAATCTACATCTATACGAACGGCTGTCTTGCGTACGATTCGTGAGGGTCCGCCTATGGAGGGCTAATCTGTCCACTCGGCGAACGGACCCGCCGGAGGTCAGCACACTAAGACGTCGCAGTTTGACTGATATCCGCTTGCCATTGCCATCCATGACAGACGTCGCCGTCGAAACCGAGTTATGTCAAGCAGTGGCAATGTGGCGGCGGAGTCTGTATCCATCCAACATGGTCAGTAGGTTACTACTAGTATGTTTAAGGGCGAGCATGCATGCAATCGCGTTAGGAAAAGCCTGGATACGTCCGTGAACATGATGCTGCATAGGGACGGAGCCTGGGTGACGGAAGAGATGTGGATGGCGTTTACAACAACTTGCTCGGAAAGACGCAAGTCGGCCGCAGATCTCGCTTTGTCCGATGACGGCTATGGCTTAGTACCTTGGAAGATGTTTTTGAGTCATCACGGACGGAAAGTTCGTGTTCGTGTTGGACGGTGGAATGATTCTAACCAGAATAGCCGTCAGAGAATCAAGATGACCATTCAAGAGCTGAAATTTGCCTTATGGAATGTCCGTTGGTTTGATAGTTGTAAGTTCAAGGTCTGTTGATCAGCATTTGATGGATTTTATCGTTGATCGATGGGCCGATCATTAACCTAATGGTAGAATAATCGTAGAAAAATCGATACCATTCGGCAAAAGCACAACTTTCAGAGAAAGCAATGCACGGGCTTTTCCAACTACCATACATGTACAACTGAGCGATTGACATAGTGCATACCTAACGATAAGCGAGGAGTTCGAACCGTAAAGCTAACCAACGCCTCCAGTGCTTTCCAAAGATCAGAGCTTGAAGACTTCCTTCGTCTTCCTCTCCCACTCCTCTGGTGATTTGTCTGTTTCCTTGTCATGTTCTGATTCATTCTTCCGACTTTCCGCATCTTCCTTCTCTTGTTGTGCTTCATCGCGTTCCTGCTCCTTTTCACGCGCCTTGTCGGTTGCCTCATTCTCATCCTTCTCCAACTGCTCCTTCCGCGCTTCTTCTTCACGTGTGTCACTACCTTGATTCTTGAGTCTTTGAATTTCCTCATTGAGCTTGGTGACCTGGTCCTGCAGCTGCGATACCTTTTCTTTGTTCTGTCTGAGTTCTTCCTCCGTCGCCTTGAGGCTCTTCTCGGCTTCCGTGTAATTCTCATCGAAATGTTCGTTGCGAGCCTCAAGGACTACCGGGCGAACGGCGGGATTGAAGGGGGATAGCGCCTGTATTCTCGGCTCTACCAACTGACCAACAACTTCCGAGGCAAATTGTCTGAGCCACGGCTCAAATCCCGGGGTGGCCCTGAACATATCCACGGATCTAGAAAGGTCCGGCATGCTGCGACTCTGAACGTAGCGTGTGAGTGCGGCTGTCGCGGCGTCGCGGGCACGCGGTTCGGCCTCCTGCGTGAGCTCGTCGACCGACCTGTTGAAGTCGGGAGGGTTGTCATTGAAGCTCTGATTGAGCTCGGAGGCGATGTCCGAGGTGACAGCGGAGGGTGCGCCTTCATAATTGATCGACGGTTCGCGGTAGCTACTTTCTGCGACCTCTTCCATGAGCGGTTGCTGCTCCTCCATCGCGCGTAACACCTGCGTGGATCCCTCCTTCCGCCACGCCTTGTCACGAATCCACAAATATACCTGGAATCCCAGCGCCAGTCCACCCAAGAGAGTGAAAATGGTCGTAAACGAAACCACGATGGGGTTCTCATACCAGTGCTCCGTGTCCTCCGTCAACGCCATCATCATCATCCTCGGGGCGGGTGCCGCCTTTCGGCGGAAGGGACCCTGGAGATTGAGGGCATGAATGGGCGGCTGCGCTTTCTCTCCCGAGATATCTTTTCCGTCACGCGTACCCTTGCTGAGTGATGAGTCTCCAGAAAGGTACAACATCCAAGTGCAACGAGAATACTTACGGTAAATTTCACCACAGCGGTGGCCTTGTCTTTATCGTACTCGCGAGTTAACGCGATACTGACGAGCCCATCTGCCTGAGTCGAAAACTGGAGCTTGTTGTCAGAGGTGATTTTGTAGTCGACGACGTGTCTGTTGGGATGCGCCAAGACTTGGGATTGAGTACCCCAGTACACCTTTTCGGTGTTTGCGAGGATGAGGAGTGCGAGGGGGTCATTCGGCGCTGGCGAGCCAGCCACGACGTAGTAGCCTTCCCAAGTGAAGAGGTCGAGCTCTCCAGAGGGCTTGACGCCTTTGACGAGGTTGTCATATTCGTCTTGCGACAACGTGAGGTCATCGGCGGTCACGTTGGCCTCGGTCAGGGCGCTTTGAAAGGCTTGCTCGTCGTTCTTGGAGATAGCGAGGAAGAGGGAAGGACCAAAGTCATTGTCATGCAAAAGCTTGATGATCTTGGACGCTTTCGTTTCAGACATGGTGAGAGATTGGGGAAATCAGGCTTACCTTGCGTGCTCTGTGTTATGTAGGCTGGTGCGCGTTGGAATTTGGCGGATCTGCTATCAATTCGTTAGCGGAGTCAATGATCGGGGTGTTCTGCTGATCGATGATGTTAGTGTGGCAAAAGAACACCACCTGCAGGCTTCTAGCACCGGCACGCGTTTCAAACTGAAAAGCAGTGTCAGTCGCCGTGTTGGAAAAACTTTACCGAAACAGCGTCTGAACTGGCAAGATCGAACCAATTCAGCCAAGCCTCTAGGAGCAACGCCGGTTCGTCGAGGAGCTCGTCTTTGTCAAACGTTAAAGATGGACGGGTTGACGGCGATGGGGAGATCAACATACCATGGCGTCTCTCCTCACAGACCAGTCTCTTCGCATCTACAAGCACGACCAGCGTTTGGTTATTCTTTCTGTCTCTGAAGGCGGTCTCCGCATTGGCGAAAACACAGAGTACCCTTCGTTCGAGCACACAGACTACACTAATGGAGTCTATCTCTTTGCAGAGACCGTCTCAGCCACCTCGGACGTCGTCGCGCCCCACGGCTTGACGGTGGCCACCTGCAACCTCGTGGGCCCAGGCAAGGAGATCCACTTGGACGCATCAGGCAAGGCAGGTAGCATTGGCACTCCACAGAATCCTGACGGCGGTGCTGGTGATTCTGGCGGCACCGTCGGGCTTTATGTCCAGGATCTTAGCGATACCGCTGCCAAGGTATTCACCCCCCTCGCACGCGGCGGGGACGGCGGCGAAACCCATACTGCTGGGAAAAAGGGGGGCGATGGTGGAAAGGGCGGGTCGATCATCACCGTCCTGCAGCCGACGTACCTCGCAGCGCAGGCGCTCGTCCAAAAGTACATCGATCGCCCAGAGTTCGATGGCTCGCAGAGTCAAAATTTAGTCTCGGACAGCGATACTCTGTACGATGGTGCACAAGCGTTGCTTGACATGGCTCAGGGTCTCTCAGCGACGCAAGCCGTCATCACGAACATATTCGGCCAACTCTCCAGCGTCATCGACAAGATAAAGAAGGGCGAGACATCTACCGTAGCTGATCTGCTCCGTGCTGCCGGCAATGCCAGCTCCATGATTTACCTGGCCATCATGCAACAAGGGAATCTCGCCGCACCCGATGATGACCAGGTCCGTGGAGGATATCCGGGAACCGGAACAGGCGTGGAAGCCGATCCAGGCGAAGCAGGCAAGGGCGGTGAGCTTTACCCAACATTCATTGATTCTACGGCGGTACGGTTGGCCCAAGCACAGCTGGCGTTTGCACACCCTGAGCAGTGTGCCATGCTCCTTGATCGCGCGAATACCTTCTTCTATCTGAACTCCCCGGTCCTCCGGAGCCATGCTAGGAGATTATACGGTCGTCTCATCCAGCGTCTGTCCTTTCTTCCCCTCCAGTCCTCCGACCCACTCTACCAAGCCTACCAAAACAGCAGCATCATGCCGTCGACAAGCTTAGATGCCCTGAAACGCATCCTGGACTCTGCCAACGACGAGCTGGTCAAGTTAAATTCCGGACAAACGGTGAGGCATCCGGAAACTGTGATATTATTCTTTGGCGTTTATTAACTTGTGTACGTCAAGGACTACAACGGTCACACGCCGCGATGGGTGCCTAGGGCTAGCTATGACTTCTACAAAGGCGTCCTAGACGACGCACTCACAGACCTTCAATCGTTTGAAACCGCGTACACCCAATACCACACTGCCCTCGCTACACAGGAAGACCTGAACGACAAGGTCAAGCTGGCGTACAGCAACACGTCTCGGATGGTGTCCAGGTTGAATGAAGACATTGAGGATATCTGGTCGACCTTGCAGGATCTGAACAGGAAAATCAGCGCAAAGACACCTGTCGTTCTTAGGGCGCAAAAGGAGCTGAAGGATGCTTATGAGGCTGAGAAGGCTAAGATCGAAGAAGCCTTTGGGCTGAGCATCTCCCAAATGTAACGTTGCCGACGTGTTGATTAGGAAAGACCTTTACTGACCATGCCTCAGCATCAACGCATTCACCAACATCGCAATGGCACCACAGAAGTCGATGGTCGCCGCGGAAGGCGCCGATCTCATCTACAAAGGTTTCAACTCTGTTCCAACAGCCGACGGGGGTAGCGTGTCGAAAGAGTATCTTGCCTCGGAAATCAAGCAAAGCGAGGCAACGATTTCGAACATCAAGCTCGAGCTGAAGACGAAGCTTGATGGCACATACCAGCTCGACGACGCCTTCGCTAAGCGTTTAATTGTTGAAAAGGAACGGATGCTTGCCCAGCTTGACAAGTTCTCCGACAGCGCTCTCGGTGGCGTGAAAGACGCGGATACGCGCAAGGACCTAAAGACGAAATTCGACGCGTACATTAACACGGTGACGGACCGCAACGACTCCATTCTTCAGTACAACGTCAACGTTGGCCTTCTTGTCAAAAAGACGGAAGATAAAAAGCAATACGAGAACGAGCAGAAGAAACTGGAAAATAAGCAGATTGCCAATAACGACCCCGATCTTCCTGCGATCACAGCTTACATCGATGCCATATACCAGTCTTCTCGTACACGCGTCATGAAGCTGCTGGACATCTTGTTACGCTCGCTCTACTTCCGCATGCTGCGCTCGCATGATGTCCTTGCGTTTGCATTTAATAATTCGAAAGTCGAGGTGGACAGCGTTCCGCTGTCGCTCACCGCCAAAGTGCTGGGTGGTGCTCGCGGTAAGATCCAAGAGCAGTTCAGTAAAGAGGTCGAAGAATGGGGTTCAGAGCCAGCCCGCTTCCCAACCAACTTTGATACTGATCCGGGAAACCGCTGCTATTTGGACAAGTTCGATCGAAGGCAGCTTCTTAGTGGTCATTCGGTAGGCCCACTTTCAGTGATCATTGTTCGTCATTCGCTTACCCGACAAAAAAGGTTACACTGACGATCCAGCCAGTGCTCAAATATTCCAAGGATCCTGGTGACTTTAAGAATGCTTGCAATGTGCGCGTCTACCGGGCGCGGTTCGGATTCACAGGCCTCAAAACCGCCAGCGGCGTGAATGAGGACGTGCGTGTCATCGTGACGCTGACGCACGGGGGCAACGAAACGATCGTGAATCGGTCCAACGAGGCCATCCACTTTGAGCACAACCCCGTGTCGACGCTGTACTCGTTCAGGATGCGGGGCGACAAGGTGACGTCGGTCATGGACAATGGCAACATTGGACAAGCGGATATCAATCAGACTGCCACATCTTACGCTGCGCCTGGTCCGTTCGCCGAGTGGACTGTGGATTTGGATGGAACGGAGTTTGAGAAGCTTGATTTTAGTGGCGTCACGGAGGCATTTTTCGATTTTTGTGGAACCAACTATGCTTTTATTCAACTTTGAACGCACTCCACCGCCCCACCCTTACCCCTTGATGGGCCTTTTCGTTGTACTCCCTGCTCGTCATGCGGTTTCGGATCCTTGTGGTTTATATCTTGGTCGTACTTGATCAGTTGTTCTCTAGCGTTCTTGTGTACTTGTACGATTTAAAAACAGGGCTCACTGCCGCACCTGTGAGAAAATCATGATTGACGAGCTGGAGGTAAAGCAGGTGAGCCGTTTGGTTCAAACCAACACTTGGACCGACCCGGATGTTGAATCTGTAACAATGCCTTCGATCGAAGCCTGCCAATTGCTTCAATACTGCGCGTTGTTCCCTGTCAGCGCACTTCAGCATCCGATGCGTATCGATATAATTCTGACAGAGATTTGTCTCCGGTGCTTTGCGATCACCGGTAAGTGCTAGAACTCCTACGATCATTGTCACTGTTCATCGATCTTGGAGCAAAGGTTTGGCAGATCTTCGCAAGACTGCCACCGTAAAACGATGCCTAATGCGTGTCTCTCATGGAGTACACGTTCATAGGGGAATCAATACGGCAAGCTTCATACGCCGATCGTGCAGGATGGCGGGGATAGTGTTTTCCATCAAAGAGAGGGGGGGGGTTCTTGGGGGCTGCACTGGCTGCATTCATAAATTTCGAGCTCTCTGCGGGTCAGCCTGCATACCCGCCTTCGATCTGAGAAACCGTTCCACTCAATATGGCGCATCCTATCAGTCTTGCCAACACCGTCGACAAGATGGCGACCAAAGCGTCAGCGACACTCAACTGGGACGTCGTCGTAAACTACTCGTCAGTTCGATCGACTCTTTTTTTCCCTTCTCGTTTGATCCTAAAGTCGCTCTTCACCGTCGTAGCGTACCAGCCATTAACGGGCTTCTTGCAGAAACCTTCAAGAGCGAGTCCACAAAACAGATCAAAGACATCGAATTGTGAGCTCGTATTGCGCGCGTGCCTGACCATCGGCTTACAATCCTCTGCAGTGATATTGCTGTTCCTAATCCTTTCAAACACGGAGAGACTGTCCCGATCCATTACAAGTTTGGGTTGGCAGCGCCGCTCCTCTCGTTCAACCCGCGAGGGACGGAAGGTCCGACTTGCGACCTGACCTTCCCTATTGTGGGGGGGACCGTAGCGGTCAAAGGTGGTGACACTGAAACCGTCCCGTCCGGTCTGTACACGTTAGTCTTCGGGGACCTCAATCTTCGCACAGCCAGTGGAACCGCGGTCACTGATCCCAAATCCGACGATCAATCTTACGTCTTCCACGATAGTAAAGACGGTAAAGAAGGTTATGTCGTCATCGATCTACCCACGTCCAAGTCCCTCACGGTCAACATTACCATCGATGAAGCCTCAAAGGCGACTCACATCACCAATATCGACTCGTACATCCCCTTCATAACCGTGTCGATCCAGAAACTGCTTCACAACCATGGCAAATACCAGGACATTCGATACGAGATTGCGCGCGTCAACTCCCATACTCCCCCTCCTGACATGATGCAGCTCAAACCAAAGTCTTTCCGCTTCGACGCTTTTCTTCCATCTGACACCGCGAAACCAGGAGATATTGGCGTCCTCAGTATATTCATCCAAACTAGGGACACCAATCATGGCACACAGAACGATCTGTCCACGGCCTGGGAGGCTCAGTGGCGTACGAGCTTGCTCTGCTCTCCAATCCCAGAGGGAGAAACCTCCAGTATCATCTTGAACAAAAGCATGGTGTATGAAAGCGTGATCACGCCCGCCCTCGAGGCCGCAAAGTTTGCAGGAAAGGGGTTGAGTGATACCACTGGATCCCTTGAGGTGAAGATCGATACTGGCAAACGCGTTCAGCGTGACCAGTATTATTACAAAATAGACGGCTCATTAGGATATACAGCATACAAAGCGGCCGCGATTGACGTGACTTTACCCCCGCTCACACTGACACTGAAGGAGGTTCGTGAGCAAGCTGTCTCTTTGTGATCATCATGGTCGCTGACGGTCCATGATCTGCAGAACTCGGGGTCTCCGACATATGCGACCTCTTGGGAATGGCAGTACTCTTGCAAATGGGAATATCACGATGCTGGCCCAAGCGGAATAGCTGGTTCCATCCAGGATCACGTAACGGAGGGCACAACGACGGCCATCCACACGGTGCCAAAAGATCCCAACACACATCCCAAGGTCACCACGCTGTTAGATGATTATAGTTTAAAGATGGACTGTTCAGTCTCCAAAGGTGACTGGAGCGTCACCTTTAAACCGGAGGACCGGGGTGGGTGGGACAAATTTTGGCGAGGGCCTGATACTGTCCCCAAGTGGATGAAAGGTCTCGACGTCGAGGTGCCAGACTTTAATCTTCACCTTGGGAGCGTCGACTTTTTCCTCACGACGAATCTCCTCTTTCCTGGTGATAAGCAAGTCATTGACGTCGACAAGAAGACCGGTTTGCACATTCCGGCCGATCTCTACATTGTTGGCACAGTTAAGACGAAGTGAGGGGTTCCCGAGGTAAAACATTGTCCCCATGCATTGAGCGATCTATTTGACTTATTTGTTGCATTCGTAGAGTGGCAGGATTGAGGTCGGGGGAGGGATAAGTGGGGATCAAGTCTTTATCCTGTGTACTTCAAGTTGCTGTGTACTACTATGTCTACAATGGTGATTTGTTCTATCAGGCTATCTGTTCATGTCCTGCAACGTTTTGCTTAGCCAAACCCTCGTCAAAAAGAAGTTTTCTGGAGTCGGGTCGCATATGGATGATCAAGTTAAAATAATCTGCTGCTTGGAAGTGAGTGTATTACTTATGACCATACGTCATCTCTCTTCACCCGCTTTCTTCTTCAAAAAGTCTTATTCACAAGCGATCACTTCGCTACATTCCGGAGCAATCTAACAAGCTTCTCTAATGCTAAAACCTAAAATGTATGGCATTTGAGCTAGGAGGTAGGTCGCGGGAGCTCTGCAGTCCATGATTGGTCCATGGGATATCCAATACGTGCTGGCCAACCCAAGGTTAGAGGTGGACAGAGACCCGATCCTCGGGGTACATGAACCAGCCCCGGTGGTGGACCTAGGGAGAGGCATCCCCGGAATAATCAGGGGCCCTCGGAAACATCACGAGAATTAATCACTGTATATATAGGATTGCATCTGGTAGTACCATTGTGCACGGTGGTCCGCCTTAAAGCCTAAGGAAACTGACGTAGCGACTCGCGGCACATCTTTGAGAGACAGCTGCGAGGAAAAATGCACAAGCTTTTCGAACGAACCCAAGTACAGCTGAGAGATCGACACAGCACATACCTAACGATGAGCAAGAGTTCGAACCATAGAGCTAACCAACCCTCGACTACTTTACAGAGCTCAAACTTCAAAGACTTCCTCCATCTTCTTCAATTCCGGGCGGAAGGACCCTGAAGATTGAGAGGCGGTGCGCTTTTTCTCCTGAGATATCTTTTCCGTCACGACTGCTCTTTCCTGGTGATGAAAAAAGGTATAAAACGCAAGTGCAATGAGAGTACTTACGGAGAATTTCACCATAGCGGTGACCTTGTCTTTACCG
Source organism: Phlebopus sp. FC_14 (assembly GCA_021018615.1). Taxonomy (NCBI): domain Eukaryota; kingdom Fungi; phylum Basidiomycota; class Agaricomycetes; order Boletales; family Boletinellaceae; genus Phlebopus; species Phlebopus sp. FC_14. Next base: position 67,637 of record JAEVFL010000027.1, on the reverse strand, counting down.
TACTTGCGAGTTAACGAGATACTGACGAACCCATCTACGTGAAGCGAAAACCGGAGCTTGTTTTCAGAAGTGACCTTGTAGTCGAACGACGTGACTGTTGGGATGTGCTAAGACTTGGGATTGAGTACCCCAATACACCTTTCCGGTGTTTGCGGGGTCGTTGTGCGCCGAGCTCTCACGACATAGTAGCCTTCCCAAGTGAAGAGGTCGAGCTCTCCAGAGGGTTTGACACCTTTGCCAAGGTTGTCATATTCGTCTTGCGACAACGTGAGGTTGTAGGCGGTCAGCTTGGCGTTGACCAAGGCGCTTTGAAAGGTGTGTTCGTCGTTGTTGGAGATTGCGAGGAAAATGGAAGGACCAAAGATCTTGGACGCTTTCGTTGTTTCGGACATGAGAGATTGGAGAATCGGTCCTACCTTGAACCCCAGTTATGTAGAGCGGTGCGCGTTGAGCCTACGTCGTGTATCCGCCGTCGCCGTCGCCATCGGCAGCTCCAAAGTATCCTTGTCTTTCCCAAGCGCATTTTCCATATCGAATACGTCGCAATGGAAAGCACCGGAGACCGGAGTTGGCAATCCTGCTCGGTGATCGACCCTATTAGATGTGAGGACAAGTACCACGGTATATCACAAAGAACTCCACCTCAGGAGTTGCGCGTGGGGTGTCAAAGTGCGCGTTTCAACTGAAAAGCAGTTTGAACTGTTGGAAAAATTTACCCAAACAACGGACATGTACGAACGAAGATTCGACAAACTGGTGGAGTGCAGTGAGCCTGGTTCACTGTGCAAGTACCAACCTCTTGGACTAGCAACGCCAGCTCGGGTGGTGGTTCAACTGAAACGTTGAGGAACTCGTCCTATTCAAGATGGACGGGTCGATTCAATGGCAATAACTTTCCTCAACGACGAAGAAATCAACGTACCATGCCATCTCCGACTCTCCGCACAGACAGTCCCTTCACAAGTATGACCAGCGATTTGACATTCTTTCCGTCTCAGAAGGCCGTGACGGTCTTCGCATTAACCAAGACACAACACCCTTCGTTCGAGCACACATACTACACTAACGAAGTCTATCTCTTTGCAGAGACTGTAGCAGCCACCTCGGACGTCGCTGGGCCACCTGGAACCTCATCTGCCAAGCACACCTGGCGGCATGGTCAACTTGGACACATCAGGCAAGGCAGGTAGCATTGGCACTCCACAGGATCCTAACGGCGGTGCTGGTGGTTCTGGCGGCACCGTCGGGCTTTATGTCCAGGATCTCAGCGATACCCCAAGGTTGTTCACTCCCCTCGCACCCGGCGGGGACGGCGTAACTTTGTCGTGCTTGATCACTTATTCTCTCGCGTTTTTGTGTACTTGTTGTACGAGACGTAGATCCAACAGGGGCTCAGTTCCGCCAAAAGACTGAGAAAATCCTGGAGTGCAAAGACGAACTGGTAAAGCAGAGTGAGCCATTTGATTCAAACCAATGCATACTCGAACCGAGTTGGATGTTGACTTTCGCTCGCACTGCTAACAGCTGCCAATTCGTAAGTACTGCACGTCGTCCCCTGTCAGCGCACTTCAGCCTATCCGATACTTACTGTATCGATGACAGTAATTCGTCTCCTGTGAGCTTTGCGATCAGTAAGTCCTACGATCATTAATTCGATCATTAATTGTCATTGATCATCGTTCTTCGATCAAAGACTTGGCAGATCCTGGCAAGAGTGCCACCTTAGGAAGCCTTAGGACCATTCCTAACATGTGATACGCTCATAGGAAAATCAACAAGGCAAGCTTCATACGCCGATCGTGCAGGATGGCGGGGGGTAATGTTTTCCATCAAAGAGCCGGTGTTTTTGGGGGCTGCCCTGGCTGCACTGATAAATTTCGAGCTCTCTGCGGGGCAGCCTGCATACCTGCCTTCGATCTGAGAAACCGTTCCACTCAATATGGCACATCCTATCAGTCTTGCCAACACCGTCGACAAGATGGCGACCAAAGCGTCAGCGACACTCAACTGGGACGTCGTCGTAAACTACTCGTCAGTTCGATCGACTCTTTCTTCCCTTCTCGTTCGATCCTAAAGTCGCTCTTCACCATCGCAGCGTGCCAGCCATCAACGGGCTTCTCGCAGAAACCTTCAAGGACGAGTCCACAAAACAGATCAAAGACATCGAATTGTGAGCTCGTATTGCACGTGTGCGTGACCATCGGCTCACGATCCTCTGCAGTGACATTGCTGTTCCTAATCCTTTCAAACACGGGGAGACTGTTCCGATCCATTACAAGTTTGGGTTGGCAGCCCCGCTCCTCTCGTTCAATCCACGAGGGACTGAAGGTCCGACTTGCGACTTGACGTTCCCTATCGTCGGCGGGACTGTAGCGGTCAAAGGTGGTGACACTGATACCGTCCCGTCTGGTCTGTACATGTTAGTCTTCGGGGACCTCAATCTTCGCACAGCCAGTGGAGCCGCGGTCACTGATCCCAAATCCGACGATCAATCTTATGTGTTCCAGGACAGCAAAAACGGTAAAGAAGGTTATGTTGTCATTGATCTACCCACGTCCAAGTCCCTCACGGTCAAGGTCCTCATCGACGAATCCTCCAAGGCGACTCACGTCAGCAATATCGACTCGTACATCCTCTTCATGGAGGCGTCGATCCAGAATCAGCTCCACAGCCATGGCAAATACCAGGACATTCGCTACCGGATCGCGCGCGTTAGTTCCCATACACCCCCAGCCGGCATGATGCAACTCCAACCGAAATATTTCCGATTCGACGCATTTCTGCCCTCGGACACTGCGAATCCCAGGGACGTTGGCGTCCTCACTCTATTCATCCAAACCAGGGACACCAATCACGGCACACAAAGCAATCTGTCCACGGCCTGGGAGGCTCAGTGGCGTACGAAGCTGCACTGCTCTCCGATCCCTGAGGGCGAGACCTCGAGTATCATCTTCAACAAGAACATGGTGTATGAAAGTGTGATCAAGCCCGCTCTAGAGGCAGCAAAGTTTTCAGGAAAGGGGTTGAGTGATACCACTGGATCCCTTGAGGTGAAGATCGATACTGGCAAACGCGTTCAGCGTGACCAGTATTATTACAAAATAGACGGCGTATTAGGATATACAGCGTACAAAGCGGCCGCGATTGACGTGACTTTACCCCCGCTCACACTGACACTGAAGGAGGTGCGTGAGCGAGCTGTCTCTTTGTGATCATCATGGTCGCTGACGGTCTATGATCTGCAGAACTCGGGATCTCCGACATATGCGACCTCTTGGGAATGGCAATACTCTTGCAAATGGGAATATCACGATGCTGGCCCAAGCGGGATAGCTGGTTCCATCCAGGATCGCGTAACGGAGGGCATAACGACGGCCATCCACAAGGTGCCAAAAGATCCCAACACACATCCCAAGGTCACCACGCTGTTGGATGATTATAGTTTAAAGATGGACTGTTCAGTCTCCAAAGGCGACTGGAATGTCACCTTTAAACCGGAGGACCGGGATGGATGGGACAAATTTTGGCGAGGACCTGATACTGTCCCCAAGTGGATGAAAGGTCTCGACGTCGAGGTGCCAGACTTCAACCTTCACCTTGGGAGCGTCGACTTCTTCCTTACGACGAATCTCCTTTTCCCTGGTGATAAGCGAGTCATTGACGTTGACAAGAAGACCGGTTTGCATATTCCGGCCGATCTCTACATTGTTGGCACAGTTAAGATGAAGTGAGGGGCTCCCGAGGTAAAGCAGTCTCTCCACGCATTGAGCGATCGATTTGACTTATTTGTTGCATTCGTAGAGTGGCAGGATGGTAAGATCTTTGAGGTCGGGGGAGGGATTGTTGGGGATCAAGTCTGTGTCCTGTATACTTCAAGTTGCTATGTACTACTATGTCTATGATGGTGATTTGTGACAAAATGCAGTAGTGCTCCAGGTCCGGAAAGATCAATTCTGATGCACTTATCTTCGGATCACTCATCAGCATATCACCCTCTTTGGGACAGTACATCACGGCCACACAGCCGCGGCACAGCCACACTAGGGTTCAGTTGAAAAGTTGGCGAGACTTATGAAAACCGCTGTAATGATAACAGGGCACACAACACTCCTGCAGCGCGTTCTTGGCGCAGTATGTAAGTGCTTCTCCGCTATCAAAAAAATAGGCAAGACCCTGAGCTAACCCAAAAATGAGCAAAAGCTCGAGATTTTGAAGCATAACTCGTTGAATCAAACCTTGCACGCACATCGTCAGCCAGTACTGCAGACACCCGCTCTTTATTGAAGAAGAGAATGTTCGGTTTCGTTGACCAGAAGGGGTTCTGCCAATCGATCCAACGAGGCCATCCACTTTGAACACAACCCCGTGTCGACGACGTACTTGTTCAGGATGCGGGGCGACAAGATGACGTCGGTCGTGGACAATGGCAATATTGGACAAGCGGATATCAATCAGACTGCCATATCTTACGCTGCACCTGGTCCGTTTGCAAACTGGGGCGAACTGGTAAAGCAGGTGAGCCGTCTGGTTCAAACCAATACCTGAACCGAGTCGGATCGATAATAATGCCTTCGATCGCACTAGAAGCCTGCCATTCTGACAGTGGTTTGTCTCCGGTGCTTTGCGAACACCGGTAAATACAAGGACCATTACGATAATTGTTGTCCATTGCTCTTGGAGCAAAGGTTTGGCAGATTTCGCAAGAGTGCCACCGTAGGACCATGCCTAATCCGTGTCTCATGAAGTACACGTTCATAGGGGAATCAATACGGCAAGCTTCATACGTCGATCATGCAGGATGGCGGGGGGTAATGTTTTCCATCAACGAGCCGGGGTTCTTGGGGGCTGCACTGGCTGCATTCATAAACCTCGGGCTCTCTGCGGGGCCTGCATACCCACCTTCAATCTGAGAAACTGTCCCACTCAATATGGCACATACTCTCAGTCTTTCCGACACCGTCGACAAGATGGCCACCCAAGCAACAACGACGCTCAACTGGGATGTCGTCGTAAACTACTCGTCAGTTCGATTGACTTCCTCCTCGTTCGATCCTAAAGTCATTCTCATCACAGCGTACCAGCCATCAATGGGCTTCTCGCAGAGACCTTCAAGGACGAGTCCACAAAACAGATCAAAGACATCGAATTGTGAGCTCGTAGTGCGCGTGCCTGACCATCGACTCACGTTTCTCTGCAGCGATATTGCCGTTCCTAACCCTTTCGATACCAAGGAGACTGTCTCTATCCATTACAAGTTTGGGTTAGGAGCCCCGCTCCTCTCGTTCAACCCGCGAGGGTCTGAAGGTCCGACTTGCAACTTGACCTTCCCTATCGTCGGCGGGACTGTAGCGACCAAGGGTGGTGACACTGATACCGTCCCGTCCGGTTTATACAGCTTGGTCTTCAGGGTCCTCAATCTCCACACGGCCAGTGGAACTGAGGTCACTGATCCCAAATCCGACGACCAGTCGTACACCTTCCACGATGACACAGATGGCAAACAAGGTTATGTCGTCATCGATCTACACACATCCAAGTCCCTCACGGTCGCTGTCCTTGTTGACGGGTCCTCCAAGGCGACCCACGTCAGTAGTATCGACACGTACATACTCTTCATGGAAGCCTCGATCCAGAATCAGCTTCATAGTCACGGCAAATACCAGGACATTCGCTACCAGATCGCGCGCGTTAGTTCCTATACGCCCCCAGCCGGCATGATAGAACTCCAACCGAAATCTTTCCGATTCGACGCTTTTCTTCCGGACAATACCAGCAATGGGGTCCTCAGTATTTTCATCCAAACCAGGGACAAAATTTACGGCAAACAAACTGAATTGTGGCGTGCCTGGGAGGATCAATGGATCCTGAAGCTGCACTGCTCTCCAATCCCAGAGGGCGAGACCTCGAGTATCATCCTCAACAAGAACATGGTGTATGAAAGCGTGATCAAGCCCGCTCTCGAGGCCGCAAAGTTTTCAGGAAAGGGGTTGAGTAACACCACCGGATCCCTTGAGGTGAAGATCGATACTGGCAAACGCGTTCACCGTGACAAGTTTTATTACAAAGTACCCGGTTCCGATGCATTTGGGTACGAATGGTACAAAGCGGACGCGGTTGACGTGACGTTACCCCCGCTCACACTGACATTGAAGGAGGTTCGTGAGCGAGCTGTCTTTTGTGATCGTCATGGTCGCTCACGGTCTAGGATTTATAGAACTCGGGATCTCCGACGTATGCGACCTCTTGGGAATGGCAGTATTCCTGCAAATGGGAATATGACGATGCTGGCCCAACCGGGATCGATGGTTCCATCCAGGATCACATAACGGACGGCACAACGACGGCCATCCACACGCTGCCAAAAGATCCTAATGCACATCCCAAGGTTGTCACGCTGCTGGATGATTATAGCTTGAAGATGGATTGCTCCATCTCCAAAGACGACTGGAAGGTCACCTTTGACCCGGAGAAGCGGTCTGCGTGGGAAAAATTTTGGGAAGGGCCTGATACTGTCCCCAAGTGGATGAAAGGTCTCGACGTCGAGGTGCCAGACTTTGACCTTCAACTTGGGAGCGTCGACTTTTTCCTCACGACGAATCTCCTCTTTCCCGGTGATAAGCAAGTCATTGACGTCGATAAGAAGGCCGGTTTGCACATTCCTGGAGACCTCTATCTTGTGGGCAAAGTTAAGACGAAGTGAAGGGCCAAGGTAAAGCAGTTCTGCATGCGTTGAGCGACGATTCGACTGATTTGCCGCATTCGTAGTAGAGCAATGGCAGGGTGGTGATAAATTTTACTTGAGGTCACGGAGGGGGGGGGCTTGTTTCGAATCAAGTCTGTGCGCCGTATGCTTGCTGTGTACTTCTATATGTACTATGGTGATGTGTTCCATCAACCTATCTGTTGTCGTCCTGCATGACTCGACTCTCGTCAAAAAGAAGCTTTTTTTGTTGACGGTGGTATTATGACTTCGCATTTGGCCCCAAGCGCCGCACACCCAAGTCTTTTGCCTTTGACACGAGGTGATCCAGCACAGAAATTTGCGTGCAATATTATGTATCTTGCATTGCGCGCCACGCCCACACAACGATAGCGTACGCTTTGCACTGCGACTCTGCTCAATCCTACGCGGTACTTGAGAAATTTTAGTAACAAGTTCCGCCGTGACATTTCCACCGCTCCAACTTTGCTGGTCTCTGTTTTTCTCAGATCCATGTCGCCCTTGCACCCCGGTGGGAATACAAGTTAATCTCCCAATCAAACACATGGTTGTGCACTTGCTGAATGATATCGACCAGGTTATCAATATGCATTGCCTGAAGCCCGCTCAAGAAATCTATAGAAGGATTACTGTAACATTTTTCGACGCACCTCTCGTCCACTCTCGTCCAACAAAGCTCAGATCTTCCATGTTGACTTCCGAGTAAGAGTTCAGCCTCCACACCAGACGCAGGACCAGGAGAAAGCAACAGAGGATATACTTTCAAATACTTCTACAACACACGTTACCGTCGCGAAGCCAACCTCGTCGAATGACCATCACCTCCGGCCTTCTTCCTCAAGTTGAGCACTTATTGTTGGAAGACGAGGGTCACACCGATTTTCTTCTTTACACGAGCACGAAACAGCTTGGTGAGCATGAGCATAGCAGCAAACGTGACTAACAACAGACAGCTTAGATAACAAAGCGTAACAAAGTATGGGTTGAGTCGAGCAAATTCAGGTCAAAGTGGACTCTAGCCGCAAAGCGTCAGCGTGCAAAGGAGACATGCTTACACGTTCAGTGAAGCACAGCCGACAAAGTGCAAGGCGCCGCGCCCCAAAACTGAAGCCGGACGACTACCAGCCCTGCAGTTTATCCATCAAGATTGCCCACTCCAGTACTGTCACGCCTTTCTTCGGCATTTCTTCCTTCAGCTCGCGATCGCGCGTCTCTTCTCGTAACCTCGCTAATGCGCGAAGATGCTCCTCTTGTTTCATACCTAGACTGGACAGCATCAGTGCGATGTGTAATAACGAAGGTTGGCAGGATGCAAGGACCATTTCGACAGATGATGTCGATGTAGATCGTGCACGAAACCCTGAAGGAGGGCTTACTCTGCGAGTGCCTTGCTTTGCGGAGGCAAATTACTGTGAGTGCTCCAATTGTGCTGATTATCCTGCGCTGTCAGAGCGCTTTGACGGGGTGGGGAATTGCGCTGTCCAGTAAGTGCATTGAGCTCCGCCATGGTGTATATCCTCTCCGATCGGGCCGGGCTCGGTGCTCGGGCACGCCTATCGCGCTTGATGACAGTGCTTTTTTGTGGTTTGAACGGGTAGTGTGCGTTCAATTCAGAGGAACTGTACATCTGCTCAGACCGGTGCGACGGAGACGTGCTGGACTGACTCCTTCTAAGTGTTGATTTCAAGTTCTTCGGTACGTGGTGGTCAATTGAAAAGCCTCGTTTCGTACCCTCAAGGGCACTCACCTGAACCTCCCTGGATTGGATCGTCCCTTGATCTACCATGTACGTCCTTTCACGACTTCGTTGCGCCGCGCTGCTGTTTGATGATCCCATCTCCCCAAATTCGCCCAAGTCAGCCTTGTTTCGTGCGACTTCTTCCCGCCACACATTCACCTTCCCTACCCTTTCTTCGTCTCTCGACGTCCGTCTTGGATCCGCGCCACCACGTGCTTTGATTGTAGAACTTTGCCACTGAGCCTGTTCGTCTGTGGTAATCTCTTGTAGATGTCTCGTCACCTCTTCCATCATTCTCCCAAACCCGGACGGTGTGGGCCCTTGACGGTGATGGACTTCGTGTCTTTCCGCCCACTCACCATATACGCCACTAAACCTCACCTCTTCCTCCTCAGTTTGTTCTCCCTGGCCTGCCTTGATGCTTCGGACCTCTGTGACGCCATCAAACTGGTACATCTCAGTAGCTGACGTCTCATGATCCACGTCATGCGTCACTGCATCAAAGTCATCGCCAACGATCTGCACTGTGGTCGGTGCTCGAGGATGTCGACGCGGTGGGACAGGGACGGGAATGATATCATACGACGAATCCTTGTTCCCCCGTCGAATCAATCAGCCATCAATACACAATACCCCGCGCAATGGGGCGTTCTGCTGAAACCCGGCTCACCACTGTTTCCATCTTTACATTGCATCGCGAACCCGGGGTAAGGCGTCCTTTATGTCGAGGCGGGATAATGAAGGGGGGAGGGTTGTGTGGCTGCAAGAAGCTAAACCCAACAAGGCCTCTTTACTGGTGGCCATTCATTTCTTTCTCTGGAGCGGAAGCAGGAACTGGGAGCTACTTCCGTGTTGCCCGTTCAACCTTGGAATGCGGAGAACACGAGGCTGCAGGTTGCGTTATCTAATAACATCGTCCTTGTAATCGCCACGGCATCGATCGGGAACGTATTGGATATCTGGGCAGCACGTTTTGCACGTGCAGTCGTGGAGTAAACGAGATATTGGGCGCAACTCGTCGCATTTTCCGACCGCCATCTGACTTGAACCGTCTCGTCGATAATGATGCTGGTGGGATTTCTTCACAATTCTTTGTTAGCCTCGTTGACGGATTGGAGACAGCTAGGACGCTGCCGCTTGTTGTGCATAGGCGGCTTCTGACACGTATCTCGGGCGTCATATTCCGTACCTGGATAACCGCATGCCGATATATCCCCAGGAGATCTCTCGCAGATCCTCAATGGACTTGATGTCGATTGCAGGGTCGTTGGTTCCTTCCGGCAAAATGAGATCCTGACGTTTTGCGATGGCATTTCTACCTCGAGATCAGACCACCAACAAATCAGTTTTCGGTCGTTGGTTTGAAGCTAAACAGCACGTGTCATCTGACGCAGCTCGACCTCCTTGTGGACTCGGGGAAACAGAACTGATGCAGGATAAATTTAGTCAACATATTTCTTGTGTTTCTTGTGCCGCCCCTCGATAGAATGCGTCCCATATCCTTGATGCACCTTTCTGGCACCCTCTGGGAGGCGAACGTAATCTGGTTTCGAGTTCATTTTGACAACAACCTAGCGTGCCAGCGCTTGAAGAATCACGGCTGTTACGCAAGGAGGCAAACGCACCAATTCCTGGGGGAGAGTCAATGGCGGATGCAAATGGATGCAAAAGCTCGGGCCTGAAAAGTAAGCGTTCATGAGCAACACAACGACGCGACAAAAAAAATATATACCTGTTCTTGTCAGTCGCTGGCGCTTCTTCCGCCTTAGCGGCGGAATTAGCTCTCCTTAAGGGCGATAGATTGGTCGAACCCTCCGCAAACCTGAAGCTGTGTCGGAGTTGACGAACTAGTCCCCCGAAACGCTCCCTCTTTCCTTGGTTTTGGTGGCGCAACTGTGTCACAGAAGCCTCGAAAAAAAAAAACCTCTTGCTCTGTCTTGGTGGCAGGAGTCGTAGATAGAGTATTTCTTACATGTTTCACCGTTGGTCCTTTAATGAAAGATTGCGACCCCTTAGGATACGACAGCATTCGACGAAGTGATTTCGTACTTGACCGTAGCGTCGGACACCTACCTTTTACCTGGAGGTTCTTCAAGATAGGCCGCCGAGTAGACTGCTTCCACAAATTAATCTGGGTCGCTGTTGAATGTGCGGTTCACATGTATGTTCGGCCACCGCGTTGACGGTGTAGTTCGGTTTTGGTATACGTCGGATGCAGGGATTCTATGCCTGCGCCGCTCCCCGCACAGTCGGTGCAAAGGCTGTCCCTGTTGAAGGATGATAACCTGTCGGAGGATTAACCTATGGTAGAGACATCATCTGAGATCATAATTCATTTTGAGCAATGACGACTTACTTCGATACTCCAGCGTGGATCAAATACCACCGCAAGGCATTCGATAACAATTTCCAGGAGACTCCAGTATTTCAAGCTTCTGAGACAACGTACGCTCACGCAGACGCACCTCCCAACCTCACGGTAATAAACACATCCACAGTTCGAAACGATTGCAGACAAGGCCATCTGCAATAGCTTATGGCTTCAAAGAGATCTCTCGCAGTTTTGTCGTGCGTTGCCTTGGTTTCCGAAATGGCGGCTTATCCGGCATTGTTCAACGAGGCTACGAATCCCCATGCTGTTCCATCTTCAGCCGCAGGGCGGTGGCGGCCACAACAACTCTAACAGCAGCGCTGGCCTTCTGCGTTTAATGAGGAAGCTGAACTTGTTATTTCTCGTATTCCGAGCATTGTTGGACGGGACACAGACTTGAATTGCAACTACCTCCGCTGACCCTAAGTAAAATTCCTCCTCAGTCCGTCACCGCTCTACGAACGCAACAAATCGCTCAACGCACGGGGAACAGCTTTACCTTGGCCCCTCAATTCGTCTTCACATTGCCCACAAGGTAGACATCACCTGGGATATGCAACCCAGCCGTCCGGTCGATGTCAATAACCTGTTTATCACCAGGAAAGAGGAGATTCGTCGTGAGGAAAAAGTCGACGCTCCCAAGTTGAAGGTCAAAGTCCGGGATCTCTACATCGAGACCTTTCATCCAGATGGGAACAACGTCTGGCCCGTCCCAAAAGCTGTCCCACCCCGATCGATCCTCCGGTTTAAAGGTGACGTTCCAGTCGTCTTTGGAGATGGAGCAATCTATCGTCAAGCTATAATCATCCAACAATGTCGCCACCTTGAGGGGTGTGTCAGGACTTTTCGGCAGCGTATGGATTCCCGTCGTTGTGCCCTTCGTGACGTGATCCTCGACGGCACCATATGCCCCGCTTGGGCCAGCATCGTCATATGCCCATTTGCAAGAGTACTGCCATTCCCAAGTCGCCAGATATGTCGGAGATCCCAAACTCTGGAGATTACAAACGGTGAGCCACTCATCACGATGACAAAAAGGCAGCTTGCCCACGTACCTCCTTCAGTGTGAGTGTGAGTGGGGGTAACGTCACGTCGATCGCGTCCGCTTTGTACCATTCATACGACAATGCACTGGAACCGGGTACATCGTAACGGAAACTGTCACGGTGCACGCGTTTGCCAGTGTCGATCTTCATCTCGAGCGATCCAGTGGTATCATTCAATTCCTCACTTACAAAATTTGAGGCCTGGAGAGCGGGCCGGATTACGGTTTCATACATCATGTTCTTGTTGAAGATGATACTCGCGGTCTCGCCCTCTGGGATTGGAGAGCAGAACAGCGTCGTACGCCACAGCGCCTCCCAGGCCGTTGACAAATCGCGCTGCGTGCCGTAATTTTCATCCCTGGTCTGGATGAAAATACTGAGCACCCCAATGTCCCCGGAATCCGCTGTGTCCGAGGGCAGAAATGCGTCAAATCGGAAAGATTTCGGTTGGAGTTGCATCATGCCGGCTGGGGGCGTATAGGAACTAACGCGCGCGATCTGGTAGCGAATGTCTTGGTATTTGCCGTGGCTGTGGAGCTGATTCTGGATCGACGCCTCCATGAAGAGGATGTACGAGTCGATATTGCTGACGTGAGTCGCATTGGAGGAGTCGTCGATGAGGACCTTGACCGTGAGGGACTTGGACGTAGGGAGATCGATGACGACGTAACCTTGTTTGTCGTATTGACTATCGCCGAAGACGTAAGATTGGTCGTCGACATCGGGATCAGAGACCGCGGTTCCACTGGCTGCGCGGAGATTGAGGGCCCCGAAGACCAAGCTGTATAAACTGGGCGGGACGGTATCCGCGCCACCACCCTGCACCGCTACGGTGCCCCCAGCGATTGGGAAGGATAAGTCGCAGGTGGGACCTTCAGTCCCGCGCGGGTTGAACGAGAGAAGCGGAGCTGCTAAGCCAAACTTGTAATGGATAGGGACAGTCTCCCCGGGTTCGAAAGGATTAGGAACGGCAATATCGCTGCAGGAAAACGTGAGTCGATGGTCAGGCACGCGCACTACGAGCTCACAATGCGATGTCTTTGATCTGTTTTGGAGACTCATCTTTGAAGGTTTCGGCGAGAAGTTGGTTGATGGCTGGTACGCTGTGACGGAAGGACGATGTAAGGATCAAACGAGACGGTGAAAAATAGAGAGGTGGTTGAACTGACGAGTAGTTTACGACGACATCCCAGTTGAGCGTCACTGTCGCTTGGGTCGCCAAGTTGTCGACGGTGTCGGAAACACTGCAAGGATACGCCATCTTGAGGGAACGATTTCTTCGATTGAATTTAGGTTGCCCCGCAGAGAGCTCAAGGCTTATGAACGGAGCCAATGCAGCCCCCGGAACCACAGCTCGTCAACGGAACTGAACATTCTCCCCTTCAAGTGGTGAGTGTCCGCGAGGAGGTACGGACAAGTCGAAACTCGGTGACCGGCCTCCCCACCAGCGACAGCAAGATTGTTTGTCACTCAGGCCCAGGGTCCATGCATTGACAGCAGGAACTGTGCACGACTTGATCAAACAGTGGAAGGTCCAGGTCGGAGATCCCACTTCCCCGGTTTCTTTGTATCACATGTGGCTCATGGGCCGCAGAATCACCGATTTCCTAGTACATCATGATGGGAAAGTAGAGTTCACTTGAACCAACATGAGGCAGGTGAGGCAGATGGTGAGCAAGCGTGTAGACCTCTGCCAGTGCCAGCGAGCACGTACGTCAATACTAGGATCCCGTGTCCACACGCTCGGCCGCTGAAAGCAAACCTGGTTAATGGGTACCCGGTTGATCCTGTCGGGGGTTCGCGAACGATTCCAGCGGCACGAACAATGGGAGCTCAATGGGCGGCTGATAAAATGATTTACAGGCACAAGCATCCGCAACATTCGAAATTTCAAGCAATTGAAAACTCCCTAATCAGAACAACTGAAAAGTTCAATGTTGGAACCTTGAAAGTATTTACTTCCTCCATACTACACTGCAGAATTGAAGGGAACCAGACCCGTCGAATCTACTCGTACACAAACACACTAGAACACCAGAAAACAATTGATCAAGTACGGTGAGAGAGCAGGGAGTAAACCGAACGGGTCTACCTCATGGTGATGTTGGGATGGCGTTCAAAGTTTGATGTACGAATAGTTCGTTCCACAAAAATCGAAAAACGCCTCCGTGACGCCGCTAAAATCAAGCTTCTCGAACTCCGTCCCATCCAAATCCACCGTCCACTCCGCAAACGGACCTGGCGCAGCATAAGAGGTCGCAGTGTTGTTGATGTCCGCTTCACCAATGTTGCCATTGTCCATGACGGACGTCACCTTGTCGCCTCGCATCCGGAACGAGTAAGGCGCCGACACGGGATTGTGGTCAAAGTGGATGCCTTCGTTCGAGCGGTTCACGATTGTTTCGTTGCCGCCGTGCGTGAGTGTGATGTGGACGCGAACTTCATCTTGTATGCCGCTCGCAGTTTTGAGCCCTGGGAATCCGAAGCGTACCCGGTAAACCCGCACATTGCAGCAATCTTTAAAGTCACCAGCATCCTTAGTGTATTGGAGTACTGGGGGGATCTTTAATGTCACCTTTTTGGATACGTCTTGTGTGAGCGAATGAGGGCGACGGTCACTCAAGTGGAGGCTTACCGAATGACCACTGATAAGCTGCTCCCGACTGAACCTGTCCAAATGGTAGCGTTTGCCTTCATCGGTGTCAAAGTTGCTTGGGAAGGGGGTTGGCTCTGAGCCCCATTCTTCGACCTCATCACTGAACTGCTGCTGGATCTTACCGCGAGCAGCTCTCAGCACAGTAGACGTGAGCGACAGCGGAACGCTGTCCACGCTGAGGTCACCTGAGTTATCAAATGCAAACGCGAGAACGTCATGCGAGCGTAGCATGCGGAAGTAGAGCGAGCGTAACAAGATGTTCAGCAGTTTCATGACCCGTGTGCGGGAAGCCTGGTATATACCGTCGATATAGGCAGTGATCGCAGGAAGATCGGGGTCGGTGTTGGTGATCTGCCTATTCTCCAACTTCTTCTCCTCGTGCTCATACTTCTTTTTATCTTCCGTCTTCTTGACGAGAAGGCCGACATTGACGTTGTATTGGAAGATGGAGTCATTGCGGTCCGTCACCGCCTTAATGTAAGCGTCGAATTTGGTTTTGAGGTCCTTGCGCGTATCCGCATCTTTAACGCCACCGAGAGCTTTCTCGGAGAACTTGTCAAGCTGGGCAAGCATCCGTTCTTCTTCCACTATCAAACGCTTGCCGAACGGATCGTCGAGCTCGTATGTGCCGTCGAGCTTCTCCTTCAGCTCGAGCTTGATGTTCGAAATCGTTGCCTCGCTTTGCTTGATTTCGGAAGCAAGATATTCCTTCGTGACAGTGCCCCCGTCGGTTGTTGGAACAGAGTTGAACCCTTGGTAGACGAGATTCGTGACTTCCGCACCGATCATTGCCTTGTGTGGCGCCATTGCGATGCTGGTGAACGCGTTTATGCTGCAAGCAAATTGTCAGTAAAATCTTTCCCAATCGACAGTGTCGGCGGCATTACATTTGGGGGATGCCCAACCCAAAGGCTCCTTCGATCCTGGCCTTCTCCGCCTCATAAGCAGCCTTCAGCTCCTTTTGTGCCTTAAGAACGATAGCTGCCTTTGCGCTAATTTTCCTGTTTAGATCTTGCAAGGTAGACCAGATATCCTCAATGTCTTCGTTCAACCTGGACACCATCCGAGATGTGTTGCTGTACGCCAGCTTGACCTCGTCGTTCAGGTCTTCCTGTTTGGCGAGCGCAGTGTGATACTGGATGTAGGCAGTTTCGAACGACTGGAGGTCTTCGAGCGCGTCATCTAGGACGTTCTTGTAGAAGTCGTAGCTGGCCCTAGGTACCCATCGTGGCGTGTAACCATTGTAGTCCTTGGCGCGCACAGGTCAGAAAATGTCAAGGGATAGTATAAGAGCTTCGACTGCCTCACCGTTTTCCCGGAATTCAATTTGACCAACTGACCGTTGGCAGAATCCAGGATGCGCTTCAAGTCATCTAGGCTTGTCGACGGCATGACTATGCTGTTTTGGTAGACCTGGTAAAGCGGGTCGGAGGACTGGAGAGGAAGGAAGGACAGACGCTGGATGAGACGACGGTATAATCCCCTCGCATGGCTACGGAGAACTGGGGAGTTCAGATAGAAGAAGGTGTTGGCGCGATCGAGTAGCATTGCACACTGCTCAGGGTGCGCAAACGCCAGCTGTGCTTGGGCCAACCGTGCGGCCGTCGAGTCAACGAATGTCGGGTCAAACTCACCATCCTTTCCGGCTTCGCCTGGATCGGCTTCCACGCCTTTCCCCGTGCCCGGATATCCCCCACGAACCTGATCATTATCTGGTGCGGCGAGGTTCCCTTGTTGCATGATGACGAGGTAAATCATGGAGCTGGCAATGCCGGCAGCACGGAGCAGATCCGCTACGGTACATTTCTCGCCTTTCGTTATCTTGTCGACGACGGTCGAGAGTGGACCGAATATGTTCGTGATAGTGTCTTGGGTCGCTGAGAGACCTTGAGCCATGTCAATCAATGCCTGTGCACCCTCATACAGCGTATCGCTGTCCGAGACCGAATTTTGATACTGCGAGGCATCAAACTCTGGGCGCTTGATGTACTCTTGGACGAGGGCTGACGCTTGGAGGTACGTCGGCTGCAGGACGGTGATGATCGACCCGCCATTTCCACCATTCCCGCCTTTCTTTCCAGCAGTATGGGTCTCGCCGCCGTCTCCGCCGCGTGCGAGCGGGGTGAACACTCTGGCAGCCGTATCACTGAGGTTTTGGACATAGAGCCCAACGGTGCCGCCATCATCACCAGAACCGCCGTCAGGACTCTCGGTGGTGCCAGCGCTGCCTGGAACGCCTGATGCGTCCAAGTGGACCACGCTGCCAGGTGTGCTTGGTCCGACAAGGTTCCATGTAGCCACCGTCAAGCCATGGGGGGCTGCGACGCTCGAGGTGGCAGCGACTGTCTCTGCAAAGAGGTAGACCCCATTAGTGTAGTCTGTGTGCTCGAACGTAGGATACTCTGTGTTTTCGCCGATGCGGAGACCGCCTTCAGAGACGGAAAGAATGACGAGGTGCTGGTCGTGCTCGTAGATACGAAGAGACTGGTCTGTGAGGACGGTAGTCGGAGGCGCCATGGTATGTTGATCTCGCCATCGACATTGACTTTAATATTTGATTCCTCGTCCACCGCCCGAGCTGGCGCGCAGTGCATGTTGCTTCAGGTTGGAACTTGTCAGCTTGAACGATTCTACCGGACCAGGACCCGTTGGTGATGTACCGGTTCAATCTTTGCTCGTATGTGCCGGAGTCTAGACACAGTTTCGGTATTGAAAGTTGAGACTTGTTCTCACAAGCGGTGACAGCGGTGACATTGACCACACAATCCTCCACATTGAATCCAACTAGACGTTGTTTCGGTAAAGTTTTCCTAACTGCAGTTCACTGGCCACGATCCAACACTGCTTTTCAGCTGCAATTCGTGCCGGTATTCAAATCTCACGTCAAGGTCGATCAACGGTCAACATTCTTCCATTCGATGTACTTTGATGTGGAAGTGTCGAGACCCAACGTCCTCCGGCCTACACCAGCACATGCAGACGTTGTTTCGGTAAAGTTTGATATGGAAATATGGATACGCAGGCTGGGGCCAACGCGCTCCAGCCCTACATAACTCGATGACGCAAGGTAGGACTCGGAGCGATTTCTCCATCCTCGCATCATGTCCGAAACAAAAGCGTCCAAGACCATCGAGCTTTTACGCGACAACGACTTTGGTCCTTCCCTCTTTCTCGCCGTCTCCAAGAACGATGAGCAAGCCTTTCAGAGCACCTTGGCCCATGCCAACGTGACCGCCGACGACCTCACGTTGTCGCAAGAGGAATATGACAGCCTTGTCAAAGGCGTCAAGCCTTCTGGAGAGCTCGACCTCTTCACTTGGGAAGGCTACTATGTCGTGACCGGCTCGCCAGCGCCGAACGAATCCCTTGCCTTGCTCATCCTCGCAAACACCAAGAAGGTGTATTGGGGCACTCAAGCCCAAGTCCTGGCACATCCCACTCGTCACGTCGTCGACTACAGATCACGTCTGACAACAAGCTCCAGTTTTCGACTCAGGCAGATGGGCTCGTCAGTATCTCGCTCACTCGTCAGTATGACAAAGCAACGCCACCGCTATGGTGAGATTCTCCGTAAGTATAGTTGTTGTACTTGATTTCGCACGGCTTTGGAGACTCATCATCGGACAAGGGTACACGTGACGGAAGACATATCTCTGGAGAGAAAGCGCAGCCGCCCATCCATGCTCTCAATCTCCAAGGTCCCTTCCGCCGACAGGCGGCACCCGCCCTGAGGATGATGATGATGGCGTTGATGGAGGACACGGAGCACTGGTATGAGAACCCCATCGTGCTTTCCTTTACGACCATTTTCACTCTCTTGGGTGGACTGGCGCTGGGATTCCAGATATTTTTGTGGATTCGTGACAAGGCGTGGCGGAAGGAGGGATCCACGCAGGTGTTACGCGCGATGGAGGAGCAGCAACCGCTCATGGAAGAGGTCGCTAAAAGCAGCTACCGCGCACCGTTCGTCGATTATGCAGGTGCAACCTCCGCTCTTACCTTGAACATCGAGTCCAGCCTTAATTAGAGCTTCAGTGACAATCCGCCCGACTTCAGCAGATCGGTCGACGCGCTCATGAGACAGTACGAACCACAGGCCCACGACGTCGCCGCGGCGGCCTTGCTCCGTTACATCCAGAGTCGCAGCATGCTGGACCTGGCTAGATCCATGGATATGTTCAGGGCTATTCCAGGGTTCGGACCGTGGCTGAGACAATTCGGCTCGGAGGTTGCTACTCAGTTGGCGGAACCCAGGATACAGCAGTTAGCCCCCTTCGATGCCGCAGTTCATTCGGTAGTCCTTGAGGCACGCAACGAACATTTCAGTGAAAACTATGCGCAAGCCGAGAAGAACTTTTCTTCGATGGAAGAGGAACCCAGACAGGCCAAGGAAAAGGTTGCGCAGTTGCAGGAACCAGGACGAAATCAAAAGACTGAAGGAACAAGGTAACGACACAAAGGCAGAGGAAGAGCCGAAGGCAGAGTTGGAGAAGGAAGAGAAGGAGGCAATGGATAAGCAGCGTCAGAAGGAGAAACGCGATGAGGCACAACAAGAGAAGGAGGACGTTAAAAACCGCAAAAATGAAGCAGAGATTGACAAGGAAACATACCAGTCAGGAGAGGAATGGAAGAGTAAGGCTTCACCAAACTTTGAGCTCTGTAAGCACTCAGGAATTGGCTTGCTTCAGGGTTCGAAGTCCTCGCTCATTGGCAGGTGCCATGTACTATGTCGCTCAGCTGTACTTTTATGTACGTCCACCAAGAAGCCCGTGCAATTTTTTTTTTTTCACCAGAAACATGCACGCAGCGAGTATCGCCCGAACTGCCGCAGACTTGCCACCGAATCTTATACAGTGATAACTTAATAATCGTGACGTTTCACCGTTGGCTAGTCGTCGTTTTTTTCAGGCTCCATCATCTGCTGGTGAGGGAGTCTTAACCTCAAGATACGGATATGGATGCTATTTCCTGGCAGACTGCGTTGTAGAGCAATTTTTTTTAAATTTTCCTGTTGCTTCGCCATCAGCGTAACTGTGTGTCGCAAAACGTCTTTAAGTAAGAAATATCTTCTCGTTGGGTCCCGATGGCATCAGAAATTGTCAAAGGGCTTCATGGCAGCGTTGTGCGAGTGTTGACGTATTGCTGTGGAGACGCGAATCCTACAGTGGCTCAAAAAGGTAATGTACAGCGTTACATAATTTCTTATCACCCCTCCTCCTCGCCCCCCTTTGTGAATTGCATCGTGATTGTGGGCTCGTTCGATAGCGTACTGAGTATAGTTATTGAGTACAAAGTCAAAAAGACAATATGTTCACTTGTTCAGCCCCACCCAGACAATCAATGGCAAAACCACTGTGCATTTCTTTTTTGGATGCTTGTCCATGAACATTGCAGCAGCAACAAACAAATGTATTCGAGAGCTATCTGATGAGCATTGTCTAGTACTTAGTATGGCCCCCTTTGGCTTCGAGAAGAGCCTGTACTCGATGTGGCATGTTCTTGTACAACTTTCTAACAAAGTCCATATCAATCTGCTCTCACTCCTCCACCAAGGCTTCCCACAACTCCATAGTGTTACATGGTAGCAGGTTGTGAGTGCACACACAACATTCCAAATAGTCCCATACATGTTTGATAATGTTTATGTTGGGACTATTTGGTGTCCAATTGAGCTTATTGATCTTCTTCTTCCAGAACCAGTCACTAGCAAGCTTTGAAGTATGCTTTGGGTCATTGTCCTATTGGAAATAAACATCCTTCTTCTTGATGTCCAGGTCCCCAAGGGTCCCAAGTAAGTTGTCATTGAGAATTTGGACATATAGAGATGCATCCATGTTACCCTCAATGTGGACTAGGGAATACCACGGGTTCGGGTAACCCGTGTGGGTATGATACCCGTACCCGTGCCAGCTACGCAGTACCACCACACTCAATCACTCGCCACCTGAGCATTCCCATGCAAATGCGAGTGTACACATGCACGCTCGTGCATGTTTGCGTTCACATTTGCGTGGGAGCACAGTATTTTACTGGTAAGTGCCCTACCTATTTACTGCCACTTACCTACTCTGGTAGGATCGTGCCCAGCCACGTCGTCACCCATTCCTGCGCAAACGGGACAGTTCGCCTGTCCACTGCGACCCACTCGCTTGCCCACCCACCTGCTGGTTCACCCTCCACCCACCTCCTGCACCTGTCATGTGCAAACGCAAACGTAAATGCGCAAGCCGTGCTTGCACATTTACGTTTGCGTTTGCATGGCCCACTCATTTGCCAACTACTTGTTGGTCTGTCCACTGCCAGTTCACCCCGCTCGCTGGTCAAGTCACCCACCCACCTTCCTCCATCCGTTCGCGTGCAAACGCCGACGTGAATGTGCATTCACGTCGGCGTTTGCACGCGACCATTCGACCACCTACTTGGACTCGTTTGCCCAACCACCCGCTGGTTTGCCGCACCCACTCAAGTCACCTACCCGCATACAAATGCGAACGCAAACGCACGACTGCGTGTGTTTGCATTCGCATTTGCATGCGATGGTTTGCCCACCCACCTTCACCTGTTCGGGCGCAAACGCAAATGCAAACATGCACGTGCCTGCATGTCTGCATCCGTGTTTACATGCGATTCGCTATGGTATACACATGGGTAGGCGGGTACGGGTACGCCTGCGGGTCTGTACCTGCTGACCCGTCCTTCAACCCGTACCCGCAGACACAGGTATATACCCTTCACGGGTGCGGGTACGGGTATGGTATTACGGGGTATAATTTTTCCTATATTTTTCTCTGTTTTTCTCTTTCTTTTTGTGGTCACGTGACTTACATCACGTGCTTATTTAATCATGTGACCAGCGCACGTGACTCGATAGCACATGACTTACCACGTGCGGGCGAGGACTTATATTTAGATATCACGTGACTAGGCCTAGACTAGCCTAGAACATTCTTACCTAGACTCATCTAGAACCGGTCTGGACTATGACATCACCTGACGTCATAGAACGTCGTGGAATGTTGTAGAACATTCCGATGATATCATATGTTTGTTAGATACAAACACTGTACATGTATATAAGATGCAATGCCAACGCCCAGAGACCCTAGCTTGGTTCTCTTGGGGCTACCCGTTCACGAGCGAACTTAAGTCTTTCCCCATTACTCTGCTTGTCGTTGAGGAGCTTAACTCAACGCTTTGTATCTTCACCTTTGCACGTCTTCAAGTGAGACGTTAACTCATTTGTTTTCTCGTTGCTAGTTGTAGTGTTGACGTTGCGAGAGGTCTTTGCCATCGCTCGTCTCATTAGAACCAAGCTTTCCCACTCTCCCGGCGTCCGCACTACTCGTGCCCTTGCCGTTTACATACATCATTTTCCTTCGTTGCGCATTACCGCGCCTTTGTTTTGATTTAGTCCCTGGCCGTTGAGGTACAGGAAGGACGTTGCGCTATCTAGGGCCCCGTCGACGGCTTCTCTCGAGAGAGAACTAGAGATTCTTCTCTAGCGGTTAAACTCCCCCGTCAAACCCCTTTTACTTCTTTTGGGCATCGTCCCGCGTCCCCGTGAGGCGCATTCGTTTTAGTCGTTACCATAGCAACCCTCCCTACACGAAAGAGCGGTCTTGTGCCCGTGTAGTCTTAGGAGAGGTTTATATCAAACATTACCAAAGTAGTACTTTAGGGGCTGTGCCAGATCGGTCGTTGACTGGACAGCGAAAGGGTATAGGAAGAAAAGACCCTGACGAAGAAACAGTTTTTCAACGTGGCTCGCACTACTCGCCAGCGCGTTCTCGACACTCGGGCTCAAGCAGCGGCCCTAGAATTCCATCACCTTAACCGCGCTTTCACCCCAGCGCCCCAAATCAAATTCGAAGATCTCGAACCAGCTCCTGAGTGGCTGATCCTCAAACAGGAACCGGTAGATTTTCTACACCGAATAAAGAAGGAGGAGGAACTCGAGGCAGAACTCGAGGAACAAATTTTTCACACCCCTACGCCACCTCCTCGTTCCCCCTCTCCCATACCAGCTCTACCCCGGCGAACATCTAATCGCCTTCGTTTTCCCGCACGACGACACGTGCAAGAATTTTTACCGTCTCTTCGTCGCCCCCGCCAACAGGTGCCGTTAGCAAATCGCCCCTGCCACGCACCATATTACCTATACAACGAACCTGGTTATTTTTAGAAAATGGCCAACCTACAACAAGAAGTCGCCAACCTCCAGGCGCAATTACAACAAATAAATGAAGCGCTACAAACGCTTCAAAATGCACCGTCCAATATCAGCCGAAAGGTTGAAATTTTCGCAGATCCCGGTTCCTTCAATGGTGACCGAAAAGAATTCTCCACCTGGTGGGTCAAGTTGGAAACTTGGCTTACCGCAAATGCGGCGGTTCTCACAACCAACTTCGATGGTTGTGTAGCCGTCCTCTCCAGAATGAAGGGCCCGGTAGCCGGTCGGTTTGCCGAAGCCCTTATACGCAAATACACCGACCAAAACTCGTGGCCAACACTACACGTGTTAGGGAAGGAAATCAAAAAATACTTCCGACCCCTTGGTCAAACAGAATGGGCTATGAACCAGCTCGTTCAACTAAAACAAGGAAGGAAAAGAACTGACGAATTTGTAGTTCAATTCCACTCCTTGGTTATCCAAGCAGATTGCGACGATCAGCACGCAATCTATCTTCTCGAACGGGCAGCACGGCCCGACATAATCAAGGAGATCTATCTTCAGGGTACACAAGAAACTGACATAGAAAAGTACCTTGAAGAAGTCCGACGAATCGGAAGTCGGGCCGATCTCTTCGAATATCAATTCGGGAGGAACCAATCCCAGGGGCGTGCCTGGGTAAACAACGCGCAAAACAACTCTTCCTCCAGCCGTGGAGGTAAAACATACGGAACCAGTGGAGGCGACGCAATGGACATTGGCGCCGCACAGAAAGGCAAACAGCCGGAGCAGAGACGGCTCCAAATGGACTGTTACAAATGTGGCAAGTCAGGCCACTTTGCCCGACAGTGCACAGCACCGAACTGTCATTGCGGCTTGGACCGCCACACCACGGACCGGCACAGGCAGCCGGCAAACAATGGGCGCCAAGTGCGTCAAACAGAAAGCGCGCCAGCTGATCACTGGCGTGGCATGGACTTCGAGGAAGCCAAGGCTTTCTTCTTCGACATGCACACCACGGAGATGAAGGCGCAGGGAAAAGCCTTCGGCCCTTGAACACGGGGACAGTTCAGGGTGCCACATCTCTGGCAGGCGGCAGACAGCGCCTAAAAGCATCTGTCAGGAAGCCCGAGCCTGTAGCTCAAACAGGGCAAAATAAATGTGTTAATGACAATGTTTCTTTTCCTTGTAGTAATAGGTTTTCTTGTCTTGATGTTTTTGATACTTCTGATTCCTCTTCTTTTTCCTCTTCTCGAGTTCTTGATACGTGCGCTTTAGGTAGTTCTAAAGATATAAAAGAATCTACAAAAATAGAAAATACAAAACAATCACAAAAAAATAGTTTAGTTTCTCTCTTCTCTGATTTCTTGGATACGTACGTAGAAGGGGGGTCCTCCTTACGAGGCTCGGCGGTTCAACCCGTGCTTAATTCCCCAAAACCCAAAATAACTTCTTCTATCAACTCCCTGTCCCCTGGAGATGATTTCCCTGAACGGATAGTTACTAGATCGGTTTCCCTTAAAAAGGAATTGAAACTCCCGATCGAAGTACTGGACAAACACGTGGATGTTGACACCACGTCCCCTATCCAAGTTCAAGCTCTACTTGATAGTGGAGCAAACTCTATCTTTATCGATCGTCAATGGACTAAGCGACAAGGCATTATGCTACGCAAATTGCCGATACCTATCCCAGTCTTTAATGTCGATGGTACCAAGAACCGAGCAGGAGACATTACTCATGTCGCAGAAATCCGTATGGAGTACAAGGGTCACAAAGAAGTAGTTCAAGCCGAAATCAGTGATCTCGGCACTGCTGCCATAATCCTCGGATATACCTGGCTTGAGTTCCACAATCCTAACATTAACTGGCAAACTGGAGAAGTTAAATTAAATCGTTGCCCAAGATCTTGCTATCAATTATCTAATCGCGCTACGCGCCTCGCTTCAATGGAACTAGAAGAAGAAGTCGAAGCAGTCTCTAGATGGAAAGGTCTTATCAGTGACCTTGAAACTGATAACACGTGGAAAAAGCTGCAAAGCACGGTTGTTCTAGAAACACCTGTTAAAGAATTAGTTCCCAGTGTTTACCACAAGGACTTTTACGAAACTTTCTCGAAGAAAGAATCCGAACGCATGCCAACACGCAAGCCGTGGGATCATACAATCGAACTTAAGGAAGACTTCAAACCTAGGAAAGGACGAATGATTCCCCTTTCAGCTCAGGAGCAGGATGAAGTTAAATCTTTCATTGAAGATCAGCTCTCGAAGGGCTATATTAGACCGTCTAAATCACCTCAGACATCGCCAGTCTTCTTCGTACCTAAGAAGGAAGGCACCAAGCGGATGGTTCAAGATTACCGCTATCTGAATGAAGGAACGGTTAAAAATAATTATCCCTTGCCCCTGATTAGTCAGCTTGTTGACAAGCTAAAGGGTGCAAGATATTTTACGAAAATGGATCTCCGATGGGGATACAATAATGTACAAATCAAAGAAGGCGATGAATGGAAGGCAGCGTTCGTCTGTCATCTCGGTTCTTTCGAACCTCTCGTTATGTTCTTTGGTCTCTGTAATTCGCCAGCTACGTTCCAGGCTATGATGAACGAGCTATTCGCGGATATGGACGACATTGTTGTTATCTATATGGATGATCTATTAATTTATACCAAATCGGACAATATCGATGAGCATCATAAAGCTGTTGCACGTGTGCTCCAGCGGCTCAAAGATAATGACTTATTTGTCAAGCCGGAGAAATGCTTCTTTGACAAGACAGAAGTAGAATTCCTCGGCATGACCGTGACTCGCGATGGCGTTCGCATGGACGAATCGAAAGTTAAAGCAATCCAGGAGTGGCCAGTCCCACGAACGGTCAAACATGTCCGTTCTTTCCTCGGTCTTGCAAACTTTTACCGTCGCTTCATACTCGGTTATGCTGGAATTGCAAAACCTCTTACGGACTTAACACGTAAAGATCTCCAGTGGAACTGGGGAGATAAAGAACAACAGGCGTTTGAAACGCTCAAAGAACGCTTTACGACAGCACCTATCTTGGTATATCCAGATATCGACGCAGAATTCCGCCTAGAAACCGATGCCTCGGATTTTGCCACAGGGGCTGTTTTATCTATGAAATGTCCTGATGGAGAATGGCGACCATGCACCTTTAGTTCCCACGCTCTATCTGCGCAAGAGCGGAACTATCAGGTCGCAGACAAAGAAATGCTCGCTATTATCCGCGCGTTAGAAACGTGGCGACACTATTTAGAAGGTGCTCGGCACAAATTTGAAATTTGGTCCGATCACAAGAATCTTCAATATTTTATGAAATCTCAAGATCTGAATCGAAGACAAGCACGATGGTCCTTGTACCTTACTCGATTCGACTTTACCTTGATCCATAAGGCAGGAACTTCTATGACGAAAGCAGACGCTTTATCCCGACGTTGTGATCACTCCCATGGAGTTGAAGATGACAACAAGGGCGTCACTGTAATACCTCCCGAGAAAATCAGGGCCCAACACATTGTTGTGGAAGCCGAAGAAAGTTCAATCGTTGAACGAATCAAAGGACTATCTAAAGATTTAGATCTAGGATCTAACTATAAGCTCCAGGATGGGCTATACTTCCGAGAAGGTCGTATTTATGTTCCTGGTGATGCCAAGCTTCGCCAAGATATTCTCACACTCCATCACGATAATCCTATCGCTGGACATCCTGGTCAATCAAAGACACAGGAATTGGTGGAACGTAACTATTACTGGCCTGGGTTACACACTCAAGTCAAGGACTATGTTTCGCGTTGCGATCAATGCGCACGCATGAAAAGTTCTCGCATTGCCCCAGCAGGCATGCTCCAACCACTGTCGATCCCATCTGGACCATGGGTCGATATCTCGGCAGATTTTACAACGGACTTACCGCTTTCGGAAGGTTACGACACAATCCTAGTGGTTGTTGATCGTTTCTCAAAAGAAGCTATATTTATTCCAACCAATAAAACGATCACGGCTCTCGGAACGGCCGAGTTGTACTTGCAACATGTCTGGAAGCATCATGGTCTTCCCACGACTGTCGTTTCGGATCGTGGTCCACAATTCGCGTCTCAGGTTATGCGCGAATTAGGAAAATTCTTAGGGATTGAGCTTAAGCTCTCCACCGCCTTTCACCTGCAAACAGACGGGCAAACAGAACGGATGAACCAAGCGTTACAGGAATATATCCGTCTTTTCGTAGCCGAAAAGCCATATGCTTGGTCTGATTGGCTAGCGCTGGCGCAATTCTCTTATAACAACAAGCGCCAGGACTCGCTTGGTAAATCTCCATTTGAGGTCACTCGATCCTATAAACCACGGATGGGCGTTGAACCGCTTCAGTCCAGGGTCCCTACAGCCGAGGATCTCGCAACCAATATGGAGAAAACTCTTGAGCAGGCTCGTAAAAACCTAGAGAGAGCGCAAGCCGCTATGAAAAAGAAAGCCGATCGTCATAGATCACAGCCACCTCCTTATCAGATCGGCGATAAAGTGTGGTTGAGCACTTCTAATTTAAAGCTTCCTCGACCGAGTCGAAAGTTTACGGAACGCTGGCTCGGACCTTACGACATCACGAAGCTGGTCGGCTCCAATGCCGTTGAACTTCGGTTGCCTTCTACGATGCGCATTCACCCAGTTGTGAATATTAGTCGCATCAAACCTTATAAGGAACGATTGCCCGGTCAACCGGCGCAACAACCGGGTCCGGTACTGGTTACCGAAGAGGGTGATCAGGAGTACGAGGTTGATTACATTGTTGACTCCCGCTTGCGGGGTCGTCGCCTCGAATTCTTGGTACATTGGGTTGGTTACTCTGACGAGGAGCGTACTTGGGAGCCTGAGGCTAACCTGGGTAATGCTCGCGATGCTATTCGCGATTTCTATCGTCGCCACCCTTCCGCTCCCAGGAAATTGCGCATGGTTCAGTCGCAATTCGATTCTTTATTCTCTCCCTATGTTAATTATTGCTCTGTGGCTTCTGCCCCATTTAATCGCCTGGAATGCGATTCCTAGAAGGGGGGTAGTGTTACGGGGTATAATTTTTCCTATATTTTTCTCTGTTTTTCTCTTTCTTTTTGTGGTCACGTGACTTACATCACATGCTTATTTAATCATGTGACCAGCGCACGTGACTCGATAGCACATGACTTACCACGTGCGGGCGAGGACTTATATTTAGATATCACGTGACTAGGCCTAGACTAGCCTAGAACATTCTTACCTAGACTCATCTAGAACCGGTCTGGACTATGACATCACCTGACGTCATAGAACGTCGTGGAATGTTGTAGAACATTCCGATGATATCATATGTTTGTTAGATACAAACACTGTACATGTATATAAGATGCAATGTCAACGCCCAGAGACCCTAGCTTGGTTCTCTTGGGGCTACCCGTCCACGAGCGAACTTAAGTCTTTCCCCATTACTCTGCTCGTCGTTGAGGAGCTTAACTCAACGCTTTGTATCTTCACCTTTGCACGTCTTCAAGTGAGACGTTAACTCATTTGTTTTCTCGTTGCTAGTTGTAGTGTTGACGTTGCGAGAGGTCTTTGCCATCGCTCGTCTCATATGGTCCCTATCACCCGTGGGTATACCCGTGGTATTCCCTAATGTGGACAATCCGACTAGGTCCCTTGACTGTCAGATACCCCCATACCATCACACTTCCACCACCGGAACTTTGACTCATCTGAAAAGACAACTGAAACACTCAGTGCTCATATTGTGAGGGGATGCATACTAAGGCTATTCGCTGAACTTGTTTACAGTGACTCAAGAACTATGAGAACTAAGAGAAGACCAAGAGGATTCAATGGGGATCCCCTGGTCACTGTATTGGGTCCTTATATACTACATAGGATTTGTACCTATTTGCCCCTAATCTACTGATGAGATGGAAAACATATGGATCAGGCATGTATCAAACATAGCCATGAAATGAAAAGGAAGTAAAACATAAGACGAACACATGTAGAATGGAAGGAAAGCATAAACAGGAGGTAAATATGTGCTGCCATGATTGTACATGAGATCAGTAGGATATCATGATATGTAACAGCTATTAAATATCAAATAGCTAAGAAATGAGGAATATATGTAGAGAGTGAGGTATAGATCTAGAATAGTCCATGTATATGTGAAGAACAGACATAGGAGCTAGCCCTTATATCAACTGGGTCTAGACTGATTGTACCAAGTCACGTGAGTAGTCACATGATTAGGAAAGAGACTTAGATGTTTCTAAGTCTTGAGGATAGGCACACTAGGCACTAAAGGCTTAATAAATTAAAATAAATAGAAAGAAAAAGAAAATAAATAGAGAAAAAATGCATATTATAACAACAACAGAATGCTAGTTCTCTTCCATCCAGTGAGCATGGGCTTCTGCCTGTTCTAGCTGCTTTTGATGATGTGCCTCAGTCAAAAGTGGCTTCATACAGTGTATGTAGCCTTGTAAGCCACATTGTCTGAGTTGTGAATGGATGATTTCAGGGTTGATATGTAGGAAATGCTTTCGCTGAAACTCAACAACATCATAGGCCTTGCCACTGACAAGCATGTGAGTAGCAAAATGGGTGTCAAACTTCATGAAGAGGCACAGTCTATCAATCTTTTACTTCAGTTCATAGTAGTTCTCAGATTTTGCATATTGATCAAAGATTCTCTTGACTATGGTGTGGTGAATGCTGAACTTTTTGGCGATATCAGCATCTGACACACTAGCAGCTTTGTTGCAACAAATGTAGGCTTTCTTGGTAGGACTGGTGTAGATAGTCATAGAGCAGAGATGCAGAAGAGGACTGAAAGCAGTTTATGAGCAATGTTGGCATGACAGGATAACTCCAGCATATAGGAGGCATGTTTCTTATAGTGACTATGGCCATCCAAAAAAGTAATGCATACATCGTCCTTGACTATCATACACATAACTTTTTCAATAATCTACACATAAAATTCCTACTACATAGAATATGTACAATAGACCTAAGACAATGTTCTCATGCCCTTCAAAGAGTAATATCTATGCTGTTGAGCAAGAATGAGATGATATTTCAAAAATTTGAGATATGTGCATTACTTTTTTAAGCCACTGTACACGCCATTACTGGAGGGGTCCTTGGATGAAAGATTGCAATAACCTCAGGGTATGATCACCATCTAATAGATTTGGCCCCATGTACAGAACATTTTCAACTTTGAGGTGGCATCTGTAACAACCTACCATCTATATCAGTTGAGAAAGAAGCTTGCCATCTTCCTCCACTCCTCAAAGTTGGTCTGACATTTTAGCCGTGCATTCACTCACCTTCTGAAGATATCAGATGTGGCATTGTCAAATATGATATCGAGACAAATGAATTTCTTCTGTCCAAAGAAAAGACATTATTATTCTTGACTCAGATCGCATATGCCAGGAGGTTGGTGAGACGAGTGGTAGCGCTAGGCTCTCACAGCGTAAAACACAAGAACAAAGACAGAGAAGACAAATCAGTTTACGTCTGACTTGAAGATATGGAGCGAGTAAAGAGTGAGAGTTGACTTGAGCTCGTCAACAAAGAGCATGATGAGGAGAGGATTTCTTAGCACACTCGTGGATGAGTAGCTCCAAGAGAACCAAGCTAGGGTCTCTGGGCGATTGCATTCCAATATATATACTATTACAGTGTTTGTACCAGGCAAATAATTAGTAAGGAGGAATGTTTCACAACATTCCACGGTGTTCCATATGACATCGTGATGATGTCATGGTCCAGACCATTCTAAGTGAGTCTAGGTATAGAATATTCTAGGAAAGCCCAGGCCTAGTCATGTGATATCTAAATATAAGTCCTCATTACATGTGCACAAAGTCACATGATCCAGTCACAAGTAAATAAGCACATGATATAAGTCATGTGACCATAAAAAGAAGGAGAAAAACAGAGAAAAATAAAGGAAAAATTATACCCCATAACACTATCCCCTTTCTAGGAATTGACTTCCAGGCAATTAAATAGGGCAGAAGCCACAGAGCAATAATTAACATAGGGAGAAAATAAAGAGTCAAATTATGACTGAACCATGCGCAATTTCCTGAGAGCAGAAGGATGGCGACGATAGAAATCACAAATAGCATTATGAGCATTACTCAGATTAGCCTTGGGCTCCCAAGTACGCTCCTTGTCAGAATAACCAACCTAGTGAACCAAAAACTCGAGGCGGCGACCTTGCAAGCGAGAGTCAACAATGTAATCAATCTTGTATTCTTGGTCACTCTCTTCGGTAATGATCACTAGATCAGATTGTTGCGCTGGTTGACCAGGCAAGCACTCTTTATAAGGTTTGATGCAACTAATATTCACAACTGGGTGAATACACATTGTGAATGGAAGGCGAAGTTCAATGGTATTTGAGCCGACCAGCTTCATAATTTCATATGGACCAAGCCATTGTTTGGTAAACTTCTGGAAAGGTCGGGGAAGTTTTAAGTTAGAAGTACTAAGCCACACTTTATCGTCAATCTGATAAGAAGGTGGCTGTGATCTATGATGATTGGCTTTCTTTTTCATAGCGACTTGCGCTTTCTCTAGGTTTTTATGAGCCTGCTCAAGAGTTTGCTCCATTTTAATGGTGAGATCCTCAGCTACAGGGACCTTGGACCGAAGTGGTTGAACATCCATTCTTGATTTATAGGATCGAGTGATCTCAAATGGAGATTTACCAAACAAATCCTGGCGCTTGTTATTATATAAAAATTGCACCAGCACTAGCCAATTAGATCAATCATATGACTTTTCAGCAATGAAAAGATGGATATATTTCTGTAACACTTAATTCATCTGTTCAGTTTGCCTATCTGTTTGTGGGTGAAAGGCAGTGGAGAGCTTAAGCTCAATCCCTAAGAATTTTCCTAATTTGCACATGACCTGAGATGCGAATTGTGGACCATGATCCGAAATGACAGTTGTGGAAAGACCATAATGCTTTCAGACATGTTGCAAATACAATTTGGCCGTTTCAAGAGCTGTGATCATTTTGTTGGTGGGAATAAATATTGCTTTGGAGAAACAATCAACAACCACTAGAATTGTGTCATAACCATCCGAAAGAAGTAAGTCCATAGTAAAATCTGCCAAAACATCAACCCATGGTGCAAATGGAATTGGCAGTGATTGGAGCATGTCTGCTGGGGTGATGTGAGAACTTTTCATGCATGCGCATGAATTGCAACATGAAACATAGTCTTTGACCTGTGTGTATAAGCCAGGCCAGTAATAATTATGTGCCACTAATTCCTATGTCTTTAACTGACCAGAATGTTCGATGACTGTTGTGATAGAGTGTAAGAATGTCTTGGCAAAGCTTGGCATCACCAGGAGCATAAATACAGTTTTTTCTGAAATAAAGCCCATCCTGGAGCTTATAGTTTGACCCTAGATCCAGATCTTTAGATAGTGCCTTGATTCGTTCAATGATTGACTGCTCTTCAGCTTCTACAACAACATGTTGAGTCCTGATCTTTTCTGGAGGAATAACAATGATGCCCTTGTTGTCATCTTCAACCTCATTGGAGTGATCACAACATCGGAATAAAGCATCAGCTTTTGTCATGGAGGTTCCTACCTTGTGGACCAGAGTAAAGTCGAACTGTGTGAGATACAAGGACCATTATACTTGTCTTTGATTCAGATCTTGAGATTTCATAAAATATTTATGATCAGATCAAATTTCAAATTTGTGTCAAGCACCTTCTAAATAATGTCTCCATGTTTCTAACGCACAGATAATGGCAAGCATTTCTTTATCTGCAACTTGATAGTTCTGCTCTTAAGCCAAAAGAGCATGTGAACTGAAAGTGCATGGTCATCATTCTCCATTGGGACATTTCATAGATAAGACAGCCCCTGTGGCAAAATCCGAGGCATCAGTGTCTAGGTGGAACTCCACATTGATATCTGGATATACTAGAACAGGTGCTGTTATAAAGCGTTCTTTAAGCATTTCAAACACCTATTGTTCTTTATCTCTCAGTTCCACTGGAGATCTTTACATGTTAAGTCTGTAAGAGGTTTTGCAATTCCAGCATAACCAAGTATGAAGTGATGGTAAAAGTTAGCAAGGCTGAAGAAAGAATGGACATGTTTGACTGTTCATGGTACTGGCCACTCCTGGATCGCTTTTACTTTTGATTCGTCCATGTGAACACCATCGCAAGTTACGGTCATACCGAGAAATTCTACTTCTGTCTTGTCAAAGAAGCACTTCTTCGGCTTGATAAATAAATCATTATCTTTGAGCCACTGAAGCACACATACCACAGCTTTGTGATGCTCATTAATATTATCTGATTTTATATAAATTAAAAGATTGTCCATATAGATAACAACAATATTGTCCATATCCACAAATAGCTCATTCATCATTGCTTGGAACATAGCTGGAGAATTACAGAGACCAAAGAACATAATGAGGGGTTTGAAAGAATCTAGATAACAGACGAAGGCTGTCTTTGACTTGTCACCTTCCTTGATACATATATTGTTGTATCCCCATTGAAGGTCCATTTTTGTAAAATATCTTGCACCCTTAAGCTTGTCAACAAGCTGACTAATCAGGGGCAAGGGGTAGTTATTTTTGACTGTTCCTTCATTCAGATAGTAGTAATCTTGTACCATCCACTTAGTGCCTTCCTTCTTAGGAATGAAGAAGACTGGCGATGTCTGAGGTGATTTAGATGGTCTGATATAGCCCTTCGAGAGCTGATCTTCAATAAATGACTTGACTTCATCCTGCTCCTGAGCTGAAAGGGGAATTATTTAGGTTTGAAGTTGTCCTTTAGTTCGATTGCATGATCCCACGGCTTGTATATTAGCATGCGCTCAGATTCTTTCTTTGAGAAAGTTTCATAAAAGTTCTTGTAGTAGATGCTAGGAACTAGTTCCTTGATCAGTGTTTCTAATACAACTGTGCTTCTTAGCTTCTTCCATAAGTCATCAGTTTCGAGATCACTGATAAGACCTTTCCATTTTGATACAGCTTCAACTTCTTTGTCTAGTTCCATCAAAGCGAGGCACGTAGTGCAATTAGATAATTGATAGCATGTCCTTGGGCAGCGATTTAATTTAACTTCACTGATTTGCCAGTTAATGTTAGGATTGTGATACTCAAGCCAGGTGTATCTGAGGATAATCACAGCAGTGCCAAGATCACTGATTTTGACTTGAACTACTTCTTTGTAACCTTTGTATTCCATATGGATTTCTATGATATAAGTAATGTCTCCTGCTCAGTTCTTCGTTCCACTGACGTTAAAGACTGGGATGAATATGTTACGCGTCAAGCGGAACACGACAAAGAAAGACAAACCAAACCTAAAGAGATGACCCTTGACGTGGGTCACTCGGAGTCCGCTAGACCTGTTAAGCTATACCGCCCTTATCTAGCAGCTAAGGCCGAGGGTTTTACTGGTATAACCACAAGTATATTGAACTAAGGAAATACAGGCGGAACTGTGACTACTTATATACTCTAGGGATCGTGCACGGACCATGGTCAGTGCCCTACTAAGGTGAACGAGCTAAGTACTATATAAGTAAGTCCTGCCTTGATAAGGTATAACCCTAATACCCATAGTCGAGGTGCTAAGTCTAGAACGGCCTAGACTCCACAGCCACCAGATAAGATTAACGCTCACCGATTAGATAAGCGCCAACCTGATAAGATAAGATAAAGGAAAATAAAAGAAAGAACAGACGCTACAAGCGTCAAACGGAAGCGCCGTAAGCGCTAAGTGATACATTCGTCTCAGAATATCGGCAACTTACATAGCATGAGGCCTTGTCGCTTAGTCCATTGATGATCAATAAAAATAGAGTTTGCTCCACAATCTAGAAGAGCTTGAACCTGAATAGGTGACGTGGTGTCAACATTCATGTGTTTATCTATTACTTTGAATGAGATCTTGAGTTCCTTCTTGAGAGATACCGATATTGAAGCGTTCAGCAGCTCACATTGAAGGAGTGTGTACTGAAAGGGGGCTACTGAGGTTGCTCAAGCATTTAGAGAGGCTGAGAATGACTCAAGAGGATTTGATGAGAAATCTCCTGGTTGCTTCATTCATCCTTTATATACTATACAGGGGTTTGTACATGTAGTTAATGGATCTACCAATAAGATGGAAAACATATGTACCAGGCATACATCAAGCATAGCCATGGAATGGAAGAGAAGTAAAACATAAGGTAAATGCGTGGAGAATGGAAGTGAAAGCATGAACAGGAGGTAAACATGTGCTGCTACGATCATACATGAGATCGGTGAGGATACCATGATGTGTGGCAGCTATTAAATATCAAATAGCTATGAAATGGAAAACATACATAGAAGGTGAGGCATGGATCCAGAATTGTCCATGCATATGTGAAAGGCGAGCATAAGGGCTAGTCCTTGTAGCATATGATCTAATTGTACGTGCCAAGTCACGTGATTAGGAAAGAGACTTAGACATTTCTAAGTCTTGAAAGCAGGCACACTAGGTGCTAAAGGCTTAATAAATTAGAATAAATAGAAAGAAAAGGAAAATAAATAGGGAAAAATGTGCATATCGTAACAGATATAGTAAGGATCCATTCAGGAAAATCATCTCCAGGGAACAGGGAGTTGATAGAAGAAGTATTTTGGGTTTTCGAAGAATTAAGCACTGGTTGAGCAGCCAAGCCTCATAAGGAGGACCCTCCTTCTATATATATATATCCAAGAAATCAGAAAATAAAGAAACTAGACTATTTTTTTGTGATTTTGATTTTTCTTCTTTTGTAGATTGTTTTATGTTTTTAGGACTATCTAAGGTGCATGTATCAAGAACACAAGAAGAAACTAAACTATCAGAACTATCAAAAGTATCAAGGAGAGAGAATCTATTTTTACAAGAGAAGGAGAAAGAATTGTCCACATTGCTATTAACACATTTGTGCCCTGTTTGAATTATAGGCTTAGGCTTCCTGACAGATGCTTTTGAGCACTGTCTGCTGCCTGTCAGAGATGTGGCACCCTGAACTGTCTCCATATTCAAGGCCGAAGGCTTTTCCCTGAGCCTTCATCTCGGCGGTGTGTATATCAAAAAAGAAGGCCTTGGCCTCCTCAAAGTTTATGCCACACCAGTGATTAGTTGGCATACTTTTGATTTGTTGCATCTGGCGACTGAGACGAGCGGTGGCACTAGACTCTTGTAATGTCGAACACAAAGAACTTAGCAGAGAAAACAAATCAGTTAATGCCTGACTTGAAGGTGTGGGATGAGTAGTGAGTAAAAGTCGACTTAGGCTCATCGACAAAGAGCACGATGAGGAGGAAGAAACTTAAGCTTGCTCATAGACAGGTAGTTCCAAGAGAATCAAGCTGGGGTCTCTGGGCATTGACATTTGCAGACTATATATGCTGCTGTAGTTTGTATGGAACAAATAAATGATATCATCGGAATGTTTCATATGATATCAGGTGATGTCATGGTCCAGACCGGTCTAGGTAGGTCTAGGTTAGAATGTTCTAGGCGAGTCTAGATCTAGTCACATGATATCTAAATATAAGTCCTCACTGCACATGATCACAGTCACATGACCATAAAAGAAAGAGAAAAATAGAGAAAAACAAAGGAAAAAATATACACCTGTAACACTACCTCCCTTCTAGGAATCAACTTCCAGGCGATTAAACGGGGCAGAAGCCACAGAGCAATAATTAACATAGGGAGTAAATAAAGAGTTGAAGTGCAACTGAACCATGTGCAATTTCCTGGGAGTGGAAGGGTGGTGACAATAGAAATTGCGAATAGCGTTGTGAGCATTACTCAGGTTAGCCTCAGGCTCCCAAGTATGCTTCTCGTCGGAATAACCAACTCAATGTACCAAGAATTCGAGGCGGTGACTTCACAAGTAAGAGTCAACAATGTAATCAATCTCGTATTCCTGATCACCCTCTTCGGTAACTAGCACCGGACCAGGTTGTTGCATTGGTTGACTAGGCAAATGCTCTTTGTAAGGTTTGATGCGACTAATATTCACAACCAGGTGAATGTACATCATGGAAGGCAAACGAAGTTCAACGGCATTAGAGCCAACCAGTTTCATAATTGCATATGGACCAAGCCATCATTCAGTAAACTTCTGGGAAGGTCGAGGAAGTTTTAAATTAGAAGTACTCAACCACACTTTATCGCCAATCTGATAAGGAGGTGGTTGTGATCTATGATGATCGGCTTTTCTTTTCATAGTGGCTTGCGCTTTCTCTAGGTTTTTATGAGCCTACTTGAGAGTTTTCTCCATATTGAAAGTGAGATCCTCGGCTGCAGGGACCCTGGACTGAAGCAGTTCAACGTCCATCCTTGGTTTGTAGGATCGAGTGACCTCAAATGGAGATTTACCAAGCAAATCCTGGTGCTTGTTGTTATATGAAAATTGTACCAGTGCTAGCCAATCAGACCAATCATATGGCTTTTTGGCAACGAAAAGACGGATATATTCCTATAATACTTGGTACATCCGTTCTGTTTGCCTGTCTGTTTGCAAGTGAAATGCAGTGGAGAGCTTAAGCTCAATCCCTAAGAATTGTCCTAATTCGCGCCTAACCTGAGATGCAAATTGTGGACCACGGTCAGAGATAATAGTCATGAGAAGACCATGATGCTTCCAGACATGTTGCAAATATAATTTGGCTGTTCAGAGAGCCGTGATTGTTTTGTTTGTAGGAATAAATATAGCCTCTTTAGAGAAACAATCAATAACCACTAGGATTGTGTCATAACCATCTGAAAGGGGTAAGTCCATGGTAAAATCTGCCGAGATATCAACCCATGGCCTAGATGAAATTGGCAGTGGTTGAAGCATGCCTGCTGGGGCAATGTGAGAACTTTTCATGCGTGCGTGTCGATTACAATGTGAAACATAGTCCTTGACCTGTGTATGTAACCCAGGCCAATAATAATTACGTTCCACCAACTCTTGAGTCTTTGATTGACCAGGATGTCCTGCAATAGGGTTATCGTGATGGAGTGTGAGAATATCTTGGCAAAGCTTGGCATCACCAGGAACATAAATATGATTCTCTCGATAATAAAGCCCATTCTGGAGCTTATAGTTTGACCCTAGATCTAGATCTTTAGATAATGCCTTGATTCGTTCAACGATTGATTGTTCTTTGGCTTCTACAACAATATGTTGAGCCCTGATCTTTTCAGGAGGAATTACTGTGACACCCTTGTTGTTGTCTTCAACTCTATTGGAGTGATCACAATGTTGAAATAAAGCATCAGCTTTCATGATGGAGGTTCCCACCTTGTGGACCAAGGTAAAGTCGAATCGTGTGAGATACAAGGACCATCTTGCTTGTCTTCAATTCAAATCTTGGGATTTCATAAAATATTGCAAATTTTTGTGATCGGACCAAATTTCAAATTTGTATTGAGCACCTTCTAGATAATGTTGCCATGTTTCTAACGCGTGGATAATAGTGAGCATTTCTTTGTCTGCAACCTGATAATTCTACTCTTGTACTGAGAGAGCATAGGAACTAAAGGCACATGGTCGCCACATAATCCGAGGCATTGGTTTTCAGGCAAAATTCCACATCGATATCTGGATATACCAAAACAGGTGCTGTTGTAAAGTGTTCTTTAAGCATATCAAACACCTATTGTTCTTTATCTCCCCAGTTCCACTGGAGATCTTTTCGTGTTAAGTCTGTGAGAGGTTTTACAATTCCAGCATAACCGAGTATGAAGTGATGATAAAAGTTAGCGAGGCCAAGGAAAGAACGGACATGTTTGACTGTTCGTAGTACTGGTCACTCCTGGATCGCTTTTACTCTGATTCATCCATGTGAACGCCGTCGCGAGTCACAGTCATATCGAGAAATTCTACTTCTGTCTTGTCAAAGAAGCACTTCTCCGGCTTGATAAATAAATCATTATCTTTGAGCCGCTGTAGCACACGTGCTACTGCTTTGTAGTGCTCATCGATATTGTCTGATTTTGTATAAATTAATAGATCGTCCATATAGATAACAATAATGTCGTCCATATCCACAAATAGCTCGTTCATCATGACTTGAAATGTAGCTGGAGAATTACAGAGACCAAAAAACATGACAAGGGGTTCGAAAGAACCTAAGGGTGCCTTCCATTTGTCACCTTCTTTGATTCGTACATTGTTGTATCCCCACCAAAGGTCCATTTTTGTAAAGTATCTTGCACCCTTTAGCTTGTCAGCAAGCTGGCTAATCAGGGGCAAGGGATAATTATTTTTAACTGTTTCTTCATTCAGATAGCGATAATCTTGAACCATCTGCTTAGTACCTTCCTTCTTAGGAACAAAGAATACAGGCAACATCTGAGGTGATTTAGACAGTCTAATATAGCCCTTTGAGAGCTGGTCTTCAATAAATGATTTGACTTCATGCTGCTCCTGAGCCAAAAGAGGAATCATTCGCCCTTTCTTAGGTTTGAAGTCTTCTTTTAGTTCGATTGCATGATCTCATAGCTTGCATGTTGGCATGCGCTCGGATTCTTTCTTCAAGAAAGTTTCGTAAAAGTCCTTGTGGTAGATGCTAGGAACTAGTTCTTTGATCGGTGTTTCTAACATGACTGTGCTTCTTAGCTTCTTCCACTGACTATCAGTTTCAAGGTCACTGATAAGACCTTTTCATTTTGAGATAGCTTCGACTTCTTCATCTTGTTCCATTGAAGCGAGACGCGTAGTGCAATTAAATCATTGATTTAATTTAACTTCACCAGTTTGCCAGTTAATATTAGGGTTGTGATACTCGAGCCAGGTATATCCAAGGATGATCGCAGCAGTGCTGAGATCACTGATTTCGGCTTGAACTACTTTTTTGTGACCCTTATACTCTATGCAGATTTCTGCGATATGAGTAATATCTTCTGCTTGGTTCTTTGTTCCATCGACATTAAACACTGGGATATGTATCGGCAACTTGCGTAGCATGAGACCTTGTCGCTTAGCCCATTGGCGATTGATAAAGATAGAATTGGCTCCACAGTCTAGAAGAGCCTGAGCCTGAATTGGTAACGTAGTGTCAACATCCACGTGCTTATCCATTACTTCGATCGGAATTTTGAGTTCCTTTTTAAGGGATACCGATCTAGTAAGAATTCATTCAGGGAAATCATCTCCTGGGGACAGAGAGTTGATAGAAGAAGTTATTTTGGGTTTCAAGGAATTAAGCACTGGTTGAACAGCCGAGCCTCATAAGGAGGACCCCCCTTCTACTTATGTATCCAAGAAATCAGAAAACAAAGAAACTAAACTATTTTTTTGTGATTTTGATTTTTCTTCTTTTGTAGATTGTTTTATGTTTTTAGAACTACCTATTGCACTATCAAGAAAATCAGATCTATCAGACATATCAAGAACAGAAAACCTATTAGTACAAGAAAAAGAATTGTTCATGCATTTATTAACACATTTGTGCTCTGTTTGAGTTATAGGCTCAGGCTTCCTGACAGATGCTTTTGGGCACTGTCTACCGCCTGCCAGAGAAGTGGCACTCTGAACTATCCCCGTGTTCAAGGGCCGAAGGCTTTTCCCTGCACCTTCATCTCCATGGTGTGCATGTTAAAAAAGAAGGTCTTGGTCTCCTCAAAGTCCATGTTATGCCAGTGATCAGCTGGCACACTTTTGATTTGTCGTACCTGGTGACCAGAATTTGCTGACATCTGGTGCTGGTCTGTTGTGTGGCAGTCTGAGCCACAGCAACAGTTCAGTGCCTTGCACTGTTGGGCAAAGTGGTCTGATTTGCCACATTTGAAGCAATTCATTTGGAGCCATCTCCACTCCAGTTGCTTCCCCTTCTGTGCAGCACCGATGTCCATCGCATCACCACTGGTACCATATGTTTTACCCCCACGGCTAGAGGAAGAGTTGTTTTGTGCGTTGTTAACCCAGGCATGCCCCTGGGATCCCTTGTTACCAAATTGGAACTTGAAAAGATCGTACCGACTTCTGATTTGCCATACTTCTTCGAGATAATCTTCAATCTTTTTCTTCTGAGTTCCTTGGAGATAGATTTCTTTAATGATATTGGACTGTGCTGCCCGTTCCAAAAGGTAAATTGCATGAGAATGTGAACAGTCCGATTGAAGGACTAATGAGTGAAATCGGACTACGAAGTCATCTGTCTGCATTCTTTCTTGTTTTAATTGGACGAGTTGATTCTTTGCCCATTCCTTGTCGGTCAGAGGTCAGAAATATCTTTTGATTTCCTCTCCCAACACGTGGAGTGTTGGCCATGCATTTTGGTCGGTGTATTTTCTTATTAGGGCTTCTGTGAACCGACCAGCCATGGGACCCTTCATTCTAGACAGTACTATTACACAACCATCGAAGTTGGTTGTAAGTACTGCAGCGTTGGCAGTGAGCCATGTTTCGAGCTTCACCCACTAAACAGAAAAGTTTTTCCAGTCCCCATCGAAGGTTTCTAGGTCTGTGAATATTTCAATCTTTCAGCTGATATTCGAGGGTTGGTTTTGCAGTGTTTGAAGTGCTGCAGTTACTTGCACCAACTGTGCTTGCAGGTTAGCGACTTCTTGGGGTAAATTGACCATTGTTTAATAATAGCCGGATTCGTTGTACAAATAATATGGTGCATGCCTAGGGTGGTTGACAACGGACACCTGCTGACGGAGGCAGTAGAGAGATGGAAGATATTCTTGTACGTGTCGACGTGTGGAAAAACGGAGGCAATTAGAGATACGCCGGGGTAGAGCTGGAGGTGGGAGGATCGGGGAGAGAGACCTAGGAGGCAGTGTAGGAGTGTGAAAATTTTGTTGTTCGAGATCCACCTCGATCTCTTCTTCTTTCTTTACTCGGTTTAGAAAATCCAGAGGCTTTTGTTTAGGTACGAGCCACTTGGAGACGGGTTTGAGATCTTTGAACTTTATCTGAGGAGAAGGGATAAAGATGTGGTGAAGGTGGTGAAATTGGAGGGCTGCTGCTTGCGCCCATGTGTTGAAAACATGCTGGTGAGTAGTACGAGCCACGTTGAAAAATTCTTCGTCAGAGCCTTTGACTTCCTTTTGCCCTTTCACTGTCCAGTCAATAACCGACCTGGCACAGCCCCAAATGCTAAGTATAGTACGAATCTAAATTTAAACCACTCCTAAGACAGTACGGGTACAAGACCACTCTTGCATACTGGGAGGGTTGCTATTCAACTAACTAAAACTAATGTGCCTCACGAGGACATGGGATGATGCCCAAATGAAGAAGAAGGATTTTGTTGGAGGATTTAATCTCTAGAGAATTAACTTTAGTTCTCACTCAAGAGAATCCAACGATGGGGGCCTAGATACCACAATGTCCTTCCTGAATCTCAATGGCCAGGGACTAATGAAAACAAAAAGACACAGTAATATGCAGCAAAGGAGAATGATGTAAAAATGGCTAGTGACACGAGTAGTGCCTGACGCCAGGAGAGTGGGTGAGACGAGCGTTAAGACGTAGCCTTTCGCGACGTCACAACTAAAACGAAGACGGAGAAAACAAATGAGTTATAGCCCTACTTGAAGGCTTGGACGATGTTAAGCAAAGCGTTGACGATGGCTTGTCAACGAAAAGCAAGAAAGAGGGGATGAAACTTAGTAACGCTCGTAGACGGGTAGTCCCAAAAGAACCAAGCTAGGGTCTCTGGGCGTTGACATTGCATCTTATATACTGCTACAGTGTTTGTATGCTACAAATAAATGATATCATCGGAATGTTCTACAACATTCCACGACGTTCTATGACGTCAGGTGATGTCATAGTCCAGACCGGTTCTAGGTAGGTCTAGGAAAGAATGTTCTAGGCCAGTCTAGGCTCTAGTCACGTGATATCTAAATATAAAGTCCTTGTTGCACATGAGCAAGTCACATGACCGAGTCACGTGATCCAGTCACATGATAAAATAAGCACGTGATGTAAGTCACGTGACTGTAAAAAGAGAAAGAAAAAGAGAGAAAAATAGATGAAAAATTATACCTCGTAACACTATCCCCCTTCTAGGAATTGACTTCCAGGCGATTAAACGGAGCAGAAGCGACGGAGCAATAATTATCATAAGGAGAAAATAAAGAATCGAATTGCGACTGAACCATGCGCAATTTCCTGGGAGCGGAAGGGTGGTGACGATAGAAATCGCGAATAGCATCGCGAGCATTATCCAGGTTAGCCTCAGGCTCTCAAGTACGCTCCTCGTCAGAATAACCAACCCAATGTACCAAGAACTCGAGGCGACGACCTCGCAAGCGAGAGTCAACAATGTAGTCAACCTCGTATTCCTGATCACCCTCTTCGGTGACTAGCACCGGACCAGGTTGTTGCGCCAGTTGACCGGGCAATCGTTCCTTATAAGGTTTAACACGACTAA
The DNA here is from genome assembly GCA_021018615.1 of Phlebopus sp. FC_14. Taxonomy (NCBI): domain Eukaryota; kingdom Fungi; phylum Basidiomycota; class Agaricomycetes; order Boletales; family Boletinellaceae; genus Phlebopus; species Phlebopus sp. FC_14. The sequence continues at coordinate 24,496 of JAEVFL010000027.1, read as the reverse complement.
TATTCACAACCGGGTGAATGCACATTGTAGAAGGTAACCGAAGCTCAACGGCATTAGAGCCGACCAGCTTCGTGATTTCATATGGACCGAGCCAGCGTTCCGTAAACTTCCGACTTGGTCGAGGAAGTTTTAAATTAGAAGTACTCAACCACACTTTATCGCCGATCTGATAAGGCGGTGGCTGTGATCTATGACGATCGGCTTTCGTTTTCATAGTGGCTTGCGCTTTCTCTAAATTCTTGCGAGCCTGCTCAAGGGTTTTCTCCATATTGGTAGCGAGATCCTCGGCCACAGGGACCCTGGACTGAAGCGGTTCAACGCCCATCCTTGGTTTGTAGGATCGAGTGACCTCAAATGGAGATTTACCAAGCGAATCCTGGCGCTTGTTGTTGTAAGAGAATTGCACCAGCGCTAGCCAATCAGACCAATCATATGGCTTTTCGGCAATGAAAAGACGGATATATTCTTGTAACGCTTGGTTCATCCGTTCTGTTTGCCCGTCTGTTTGCGGGTGAAATGCGGTGGAGAGCTTAAGCTCAATCCCTAAGAATTTTCCTAATTCGCGCATAACCTGTGACACGAATTGTGGACCACGATCCGAAACGATAGTTGTGGGAAGACCATGATGCTTCCAGACATGTTGCAAATACAATTTGGCCGTTCTGAGAGCCGTGATCGTTTTATTGGTTGGAATAAATATAGCTTCTTTTGAGAAACGATCAACGATTACTAGAATCGTGTCGTAACCATCCGAAAGCGGTAAGTCCGTTGTAAAATCTGCCGAGATATCGATCCATGGTCCTGCTGGGATCGGCAGTGGTTGGAGCATGCCTGCTGGGGCAATGCGAGAACTTTTCATGCGTGCGCATCGATCGCAACGTGAAACATAGTCCTTGACCTGTGTATGTAACCCAGGCCAATAATAATTACGTTCCACCAATTCCTGTGTCTTTGACTGACCAGGATGTCCTGCGATAGGATTATCGTGGTGGAGTGTGAGAATGTCTTGGCGAAGCTTGGCATCACCAGGAACATAAATACGGTTCTCACGGTAATAAAGCCCATCCTGGAGCTTATAATTAAATCCTAGATCCAAATCTTTAGATAGTCCTTTTATTCGTTCAACGATAGATTGCTCTTCGGCTTCTACAACGATATGTTGAGCCCTGATCTTTTCGGGGGGAATTACAATGACGCCCTTGTTATCATCTTCAACTCCGTTGAAGTGATCACAACGTCGGGATAAAGCGTCTGCTTTCGTCATAGATGTTCCTGCCTTGTGGATCAAGGTAAAGTCGAATCGCGTAAGATATAAGAACCATCGCGCTTGGCGTAGATTTAGATCTTGAGATTTCATAAAATATTGTAGATTCTTGTGATCGGACCAAATTTCAAATTTGTGCCGAGCACCTTCTAAATAATGTCGCCACGTTTCTAACGTGCGGATTATAGCGAGCATTTCTTTGTCTGCGACTTGATAGTTCCGTTCTTGCGCGGATAAAGCGTGGGAACTAAAGGCGCATGGTCGCCATTCTCCATCGGGACATTTCATAGATAGTACAGCCCCTGTGGCAAAATCCGAGGCATCGGTTTCTAGGCGAAATTCCGCATCGATATCTGGATATATCAAAATAGGTGCTGTCGTAAAACGTTCTTTAAGCGTGTCAAACGCCTGTTGTTCTTTATCTCCCCAGTTCCACTGGAGATTTTTATGTGTTAAGTCCGTGAGAGGTTTTGCAATTCCAGCATAACCGAGTATGAAGCGACGGTAAAAGTTTGCAAGACCGAGGAAAGAACGGACTTGTTTGACCGTTCGTGGGACTGGCCACTCCTGGATTGCTTTAACTTTCGATTCATCCATGCGAACGCCATCGCGAGTCACGGTCATACCGAGGAATTCTACTTCTGTCTTGTCAAAGAAGCATTTCTCTGGCTTGACAAATAAGTCATTATCTTTGAGCCGCTGGAGCACTCGTGCAACAGCTTTGTGATGCTCATCGATATTGTCCGATTTGGTATAAATTAATAGATCGTCCATATAGATGACAACAATATCGTCCATATCCGCAAATAGCTCGTTCATCATTGCTTGGAATGTAGCTGGCAAATTACAGAGACCAAAGAACATGACGAGAGGTTCGAAAGAACCGAGATGACAGACGAACGCTGCCTTCCATTCATCGCCTTCTTTGATTTGTATATTGTTATATCCCCATCTGAGATCCATTTTTGTGAAATACCTTGCACCCTTTAGCTTGTCAACAAGCTGACTAATCAGGGGCAAGGGATAATTATTTTTAACCGTTCCTTCATTCAGATAGCGGTAATCTTGAACCATCCTCTTGGTGCCTTCCTTCTTTGGGACGAAGAATACAGGTGACGTCTGAGGTGATTTAGACGGTCTAATATAGCCCTTCGAGAGCTGATCTTCAATAAAAGATTTAACTTCATCCTGCTCCTGAGCTGAAAGGGGAATCATTTGCCCTTTTCTAGGTTTGAAGTCTTCTTTAAGTTCTATTGCATGATCCCACGGCTTGCGTGTTGGCATGCGTTCGGATTCTTTCTTCGAGAAAGTGTCATAAAAGTTCTTGTGATAGATGCTGGGAACCAGTTCTTTGACAGGTGTTTCCAACACGACTGTGCTTCTCAGCTTCTTCCACATGTTATCAGTTTCAAGGTCACTGATAAGACCTTTCCATTTTGATATAGCTTCAACTTCTTCTTCTAGTTCCATCGAAGTAAGGCGCGTAGCGCGATTAGATAATTGATAACAAGATCTTGGGCAATGATTTAATTTAACTTCACCAGTTTGCCAGTTAATGTTAGAATTATGGAATTCGAGCCAGGTGTATCCGAGAATTATGGCAGCAGTGCCAAGATCACTGATTTCGGCTTGAACTACTTCTTTGTGACCTTTGTACTCCATTCGGACTTCTGCGACATGAGTAATGTCTCCTGCTCGGTTCTTGGTACCATCGACATTAAAGACTGGGATAGGTATAGGCAGTTTGCGTAGCATAATGCCTTGTCGCTTAGTCCATTGACGATCGATAAAGATAGAGTTAGCTCCACTATCAAGTAGAGCTTGAACTTGGATAGGGGACGTGGTGTCAACATCCACGTGTTTGTCCAGTACTTCGATCGGAAGTTTCAATTCCTTTTTAAGGGAAACCGATCTAGTAACTATCCGTTCAGGAAAATCATCTCCAGGGGACAGGGAGTTGATAGAAGAAGTTATTTTGGGTTTCGGGGAATTAAGCACGGGTTGAGCCGCCGAGCCTCGTAAGGAGGACCCCCCTTCTACGTACGTATCAAGAAAATCAGAGAACAAAGAAACTAAACTATTTTTTTGTGATTGTTTTGTATTTTCTATTTTTGTAGATTCTTTTGTATTTTTAGAACTACTTATTGCGCTATCAAGAAAATCAGAAGCATCAAAAACATCAAGACAAGAAAACCTATTACTACAAGAAAAAGAAACATTGTTATTAACACATTTATTTTGCCCTGTTTGAGTTACAGGCTCGGGCTTCCTGACAGATGCTTTTAGGCGCTGTCTGCCACCTGCTGAGACGAATGTGCCACTAGCGCTCGAGGCGCTTCCCGTTGGCGCTCATTAGCGTCTAACCTTTCTTTTATTTTATTTTATCTTATCTTATCAGGTTGGCGCTTATCTAATCGGTGAGCGTTAATCTTATCTGGTGGCTGTGTGGTCTAGGCCATTCTAGACTCACATCAAACTATGGGTATTAGGGTTATACCTTACTAGGCATCGACTTACTTATATAGCACTTAGAGCGTTCACCTCAGAGGGGCACGTACCATGGTCCGTGCACGCATGCTATAGTATATAAGTAGCTACAGTCTTCGCCTGTATTTCCTTAGTTCAATATATTCGTGGTTCTACCAGTAAAACCCTTGGCCTTAGCTGCTAGATAAGGGCGGTAGGACTTAACGGGTCTAGCGGACTCCGAGTGACCCACGTCAAGGGTCATCTCTTTTGGTTTGATTTGTTTTTCCGTCATGTTTTGCTCGACGCGTAACACCTGCCAGAGATGTGGCACCTCGAACTGTCCCCGTGTTCAAGGGCCGAAGGCTTTTCCCTGCGCCTTCATCTCTGTTGTGTGCATGTCGAAGAAGAAGGCTTTCGCCCCTTCGAAGTCCATGCCACGCCAGTGATCAGCTGGCGCGCTTTCTGTTTGCTGCACTTGGCGACCGTTGTTAGCCGGCTGCCTGTGCCGGTCCGTGGTGTGGCGGTCCGAGCCGCAACGACAGTTGGGTGCTTTGCACTGTCGGGCAAAGTGGCCTTCCTTGCCACATTTGTAGCAGTCCATTTGGAGCCTTCTCCGCTCCGGCTGCTTGCCCTTCTGTGCGGCGCCGATGTCCATCGCGTCGCCTCCACTGTTTCCGTATGTTTTACCTCCACGGCTGGAGGAAAAGGTGTTTTGCGCGTTGTTAACCCAGGCACGCCCCTGGGAAGCCTTGCTACCAAATTGGTATTCGAAGAGATCTGCTCGACTTCCGATTCGTCGAACTTCGTCAAGGTACTCGTCGATTGTTCCCTTCTGAGTGCCTTGGAGATAAATCTCCTTGATGATATCGGGCCGTGTTGCCCGCTCCAATAGGTAGATTGAGTGAGTGTGGGAACACTCGGATTGTAGAACCAGAGAATGGAACCGAACGACAAACTTGTCGGTCCTCATTTTTCCTTGTTTAAGGTTTACGAGCTGGTTCTTAGCCCATTCCTTATTGGCCAGGGGTCGGAAATACTTCTTGATTTCGTCACTCAACACATGAAGTGTTGGCCATGAGTTTTGGTCGGTATATTTGCGGATTAGGGCCTCAGCAAACCGACCTGCCACCGGGCCCTTCATTCTGGATAGTACCGCAACACAACCATCGAAGTTGGTTGTCAGTACTGCTGCGTTGGCGGTGAGCCATGTTTCGAGCTTCACCCACCAAACGGAAAAGTTTTTACGGTCCCCATCGAAGGAACCTGGGTCTGCGAAGATCTCAACCTTTCGGCTGAGATTAGAGGGTTGATTTTGCAGCGTTGTTAAGGCTGCAGAAACTTGGGCAAGCTGAGCTTGCAAATTGGCAACTTCTTGTTGCAGATTGGCCATATCTAAAGATAGCCAGGTTCATTGTACAAGTAATACGGTGCGTGCCTAGGACGGTTGACAGCCGGTACTTGTTGGCGGGGACGGCGAAGAGAAGGAAGATATTCTTGCATGTGACGGCGTGCAGGGAATCGAAGGTGATTTGATGTTCACCGGAATAGAGCTGGAGGGATTGGGATCGGGGAAGGGGAAGGGGATCGAGGGGGCAGTGTGGGAGTGTGAAATATTTGTTCTTCGAGATCCGCCTCGATCTCCTCTTCTTTCTTTATTCGATTAAGAAAATCTAGCGGCTCCTGTTTTGGGACGAGCCACTTGGGTGCTGGTTCTAGATCCTCAAATTTGATTTGAGGGGCGGGAGTGAAAACGCGGTTGGTGTGGTGAAATTGAAGGGCTGCTACTTGAGCCCGAGTGTCGAGAACACGCTGGCGAGTTGTGCGAGTCAATATCCGACCTGGCACAGCCCCTAAAGTACTACTGAGATAAAGACTATTTGTAATCGTAAACCTCTCCTAAGGCTACATGGGCACAATACCGCTCTTGCATGTAGGGAGGGTTGCTATAGTAACGACTACAATAAAGGCGCCTCACGGGGACGCGGGACGATGCTCAAAAGAAGGTAAAGTGGGGTGACGGGGGATTTAACCGCTAGAGGATTAACTCTAGTTCTCTCTCGAGAGAAGCCGTCGACGGGGCCCTAGATAGCACAGCGTCCTTCCCGAACCTCAACGGTCGGGGACTAATTCAAAAGAAAGGCGTGGTAATGCGCAGCGAAGAAGAATGATGTATATACGGCAAAGGCACGAGTAGTGCTGACGCCGGGAAAGTGGGTAGCTTGGTTCTAGTGAGACGAGCATTAAGACGTAGCCTTTCGCAACATCACAACTAAAACGAAGACGGAGAAAACAAATGAGTTATAGCCCTACTTGAAGGCTTGGACGATGTTAAGCAAAGCGTTGACGATGGCTTGTCAACGAAAAGCGAGAAAGAGGGGATGAAACTTAGTAACGCTCGTAGACGAGTAGTCCCAAGAGAACCAAGCTAGAGTCTCTGGGCGTTGACATTGCATCTTATATACTGCTACAGTGTTTGTATGCTACAAATAAATGATATCATCGGAATGTTCTACAACATTCCATGACGTTCTATGACGTCAGGTGATGTCATAGTCCAGACCGGTTCTAGGTAGGTCTAGGAAAGAATGTTCTAGGCCAGTCTAGGCTCTAGTCACGTGATATCTAAATATAAAGTCCTCGTTGCACGTGAGCAAGTCACATGACCGAGTCACGTGATCCAGTCACATGATAAAATAAGCACGTGATGTAAGTCACGTGACTGTAAAAAGAGAAAGAAAAAGAGAGAAAAATAGATGAAAAATTATACCCCATAACAGTGGGTAGCTTGATTCTAGTGAGACAAGTGACAGTGCTAGACTCTCGCAACATTGAACACAAAGAACTTAGCAGAGAAAACAAATCAGTTAACGTCTGACTTGAAGGTGTGGGACAAGTAGTGAGTAAGAGTTGACTTAGGCTCATCGACAAAGGGCATGATGAGGAGGAAGAAACTTAAGCTTGCTTGTAGATGGGTAGTTCCAAGAGAACCAAAAGCTAGGATCTCTGAGCGTTGGCATTCGCAGACTATATATACTGCTATAGTTTATATGGAACAAATAAATGATATCATCGGAATGTTTCACAATATTTCACAACATTCCATATGACATCAGGTGATGTTATGGTCCAGACTAGTCTAGGTAGATCTAGGTTAGAATGTTCTAGACGAGTCCAGGCCTAGTCACGTGATATCTAAATATAAGTCCTCACCGCACATGTGCTAGTCACATGATTAAATAAGCATGTGACCACAAAAGAAAGAGAAAAACAAAGGAAAAAATATACATCTGTAACAGCGACTGAAATTTGCCGACATCTGGTGCTGGTCCGAAGTGTGGTGGTCTAAGCCACACTGACAGTTCAGTGCTTTGCACTGTTGGACAAAGTGGCCTGCCTTGTCACATCTGTAGCAGTCCATTTGGAGCCTTCTTTGCTCTGGCTACTTGCCCTTCTGTACAGCACCAATGTCTATCATATCACCACTGGTACCATATGTTTTACCTCCATGGCTGGAGGATGAGTTGTTTTGCACATTGTTAACCCTGGCATGCCTCTGGGATTTGCTATCAAACTGGTATTCAAAGAGATTGGCCCAACTTCCAATTCATTGAACTTCATCCAGGTACTCTTCAATAGTTTCCTTTTGAGTACCTTGAAGGTAGATCTCCTTGATGATATTGGGCTGTGTTGTCCATTTCAGAAGGTAAATTGAATGAGTGTGAGAACACTCAGATTGTAAAACTAAAGAATGGAACCAAACAACAAATTTGTCAGTTCTCATTTTTCCTTGTTTAAGGTTTACAAGCTGGTTCTTAGCCCATTCCTTATCAGTCAAGGGTCAGAAATATTTCTTCCTTCATTCAAGAGAATACAGCCACACAACCATTAAAGTTGATGGTGAGTACTGCTTAGTTTGCGGTGAGCCAAGTCTCGAGTTTGATCCACCATACTGAAAAGTTTTTACAGTCCCCATCAAAGGAACCAGGATCAGCAAAAATCTCAACCTTTTGGCTAAGATTGGAGGGTTGATTTTGCAGCATTTAGAGTGCTGTGGTGACTTGTGCAAGCTGAGCTTGCAAGTTGGCAACGTTTTATTACAGGTCTGCCATTGTTTACAGATAGCCAGGTTTGTTATACAAATAATAGGATGCATATCTAGGACGGTTGGCAATAGGCACCTGTTGGCAGAGACAGCAGAGAGAAGAGAGATACTCTTGCACGTGTCAGTATACAGGGAAACAAAGGTGATTTGACATATGCTGGGGTAGAGCTAGAGGAGGAGGGATTGGAGAAGGAAATCTAGGAGGTAGAGTGGGAGTATGGAAGATCTGTTGTTCGAGATCCACCTTGATCTTTTTTTCTTTCTTTATATGATGTAGAAAATCTAAAGTCTCTTGTTTAGATACGAGCCACTTAAGGACAGATTTGAGGTCTTCGAATTTGATCTGTGGGGGAGGGGTGAAGACACGGTTAAGGTGGTGGAATTCAAGGGCTGCTGCTTATGCCCAAGTGTTGAGAACATGCTGCCTAGTAGTACAAGCCACGTTGAAAAGCTTTCTTTATCAGGGCCTTTTTCTTCCTTTGCCCTTTTGCTGTCCAGTCAATATCTGAGCTGGCACAGCCCCTGAAACTAAGTATAGTACAAATTACAAATAAACCTCTTCTAAGGTAGTACGGGCACAAGATCACTCTTTCATACTGAAAGGGTTGCTAATTCGACTAACTAAAATAAATGCACCTCATGTGGATGCGGGACATATCCTAAACAAAGATAAAGGGGTTTTGTTAGAGGATTTAACCTCTAGAGAATGAACTCTAGTTCTCGCTCGAGAGAATCCAACAGTGGGGCCCTAGATAGCACAATGCTCTTCCTGAACCTCAACGGCCAGGGACTAACAAAAACAAAAAGGCACGGTAATGTGCAGCGAAGAAGAATGATATAGTAAACAGCTAGTGACATGAGTAGTGTCTGATGCAGGGAGAGTGGGTAGCTTGGTTCTAGTAAGATGAGCGGTAGTGCTAGGCTCTCACAGCATAAAACACAAGAACAAAGACAGAGAAGACAAATCAGTTTACGTCTGACTTGAAGACATGGGACGAGTGAAGAGTGAGAGTTGACTTGAGCTCATCAACAAAGAGCATGATGATGAGGGAATTTCTTAGCACTGTTACAAGGTATACTTTTTTCTTCTATTTTTCCTTATTTTTCTCTCTCTTTTTGTGATCATGTGACTTATATCACGTGCTTATTTAATCATGTGACTTGATCACATGCAATGAGAACATTATATTTAGACATCACGTGACTAGGCCTAGACTTACCTAGAACATTCTATAGCTAGACGCACCTAGACCGGTCTGGACTATGACATCATTGTTTATTCTGTACAAACAGTGTAACAGTATATATATTGAAATATCAACGCCCAGAGACCCTAGCTTGGTTCTCTTGGGACTACCCATCAACAAGCATGCTAAGATACAGTCCCCTCATTGTGCTCTTTGTTGACAAGCCTAAGTCAACGCTTTCTTGTTCCTCAACCCATGTCCTCAAGTCAGACAATAACTGACTTGTTTTCTCTGCCTTTGTTCTTGTGTTCGACATTGCAAAAGCCTAGTGCCACTGCTCATCTCACTAGAACCAAGCTACCCACTTTTCCAGCATTGAACACTACTCGTGTTGCCAGCCACCTTTACATAAACATACTCTTCACTGCACCTTTTCGTTTTTGTTAGTCTCTGGCTGCTGAGGTATAGGAAGGACGTTGTGCCATGTAGGGCCCCATCATTGGATTCTCTTGCATGAGAACTAGGGATATCTTTCCTAGAGGTTAAATCCTCCAACACCCACTTTTTATTTCTTTTGGGATATATTCCCATGTCCTTGTGAGGCACATTTGTTTTAGTCAGTCGTCTTAGAAACCCTCCCTATGCGCAAGAGTGGTCTTGTGCCTGCACAGCTTAGGAGAGGTTTAGTAAAACCTTATGATATGTAGTCTTCAGGGCTATGCCAGGTTGGTTATTGACTAGATAGTGAAAGGGTAAAAAAGGAAGTTAAAGACCCTGATGAAGAAGATCTTTTCACTATGGCTCATACAACACGCCAACAAGTTCTTGATACTAGGGCACAAGCAGCAGCCCTACAATTTCACCACAACAACTGCGTCTTTACGCCTCCACTGCAAATAAAGTTTGAAGATCTCAAACTCCTACCTGATTGGATCATTCTCACATTAGATTTCCTACACTGCATAAAGAAAGAAGAGATCAAGGAAGATCTCAAATTTGATATTTTCTACACCTCCATGCCATCACCTTGATCACCTTTCCCCATTCCTCCCATCCCAGTTCAGTGAACTTCCAATCGCATATACTTTCCTGCATGCCAACACGTGCAAGAGTACTTATCCTCTCTCTGCCGCCTCTACCAATAGGTGTCCCTAGCGAACTGTCCTAGGAATGCACCTTACTACCTTTCCACAGAATTTGGCTATTTATAATCATGGCTGATCTCCACAATAAAGTCGCCAACCTCCAAGCACAACTCATACAAGTCATGACAGCGCTACAAACGCTGCAAAATGCACCTTCAAACATCAGCTACAAGGTTGAAATCTTTGCAGACCCTGGTACCTTCGATGGTGATTGAAAGAACTTCTCGGTTTGATGGGTAAAGTTAGAAACCTGGCTTACTGTCAACCAGGTGGTTCTAACAACCAACTTCGACAAATGCGTGGCTGTCTTATCATACATGAAAGGCCTAGTAGCCGGTCAGTTTGCTGAGGCCCTAATAAGGAAATATACCAACCAAAACCATTGGTCAACTCTTCACGAGTTAGGTCAGGAGATCAAGAAATACTTCTGACCATTGGCTGACAAGGAATAGGCCATGAACCAACTGGTCCATCTCAAACAAGAAAATTGCAAACAGATGAGTTCATAGTCTGCTTTCACTCTCTCATGCTCCAAGTGAATGTCTCTGATTCACATGCTATATATCTACTGGAGTGGGCTGCACAACCTGACATCATTAAAGAGGTGTATCTTCAGGGTATCCAACAAGATAATGTAGAAGATTATCTTGAAGAGGTTCGACAGATCAGAAGTTGGGCCAACCTCTTTGAGCTCCAGTTCAGCTCAAAACCCCAGAGGCACACCTGGGTTAACAATGCCCAAAACAATTCTTTTTCCTCCAGCCATGGAGGTAAAACATATGAAACCAGTGGTGATGCGATGGACATTGGTGCTGCACAAAAGGGAAAATAGCTCGAGTGTAGGAGGCTCAAGATGGACTGTTTCAAATATGGCAAGGAGGGCCACTTTACCCAGCAGTGCCAAGAACCAGGCTATCACTGTGGTTCGGACTGTCATACCACAAACTGGCACCAGATATCAGAAAAACCTGGTCGTCAGGTGCAACAAACAGAAAGCGTGCCACCTAATCACTGGCATGGCATGGACTTCAAGGAGGCCAAGGCCTTCTTTTTTGATATGCATACAACGGAGATGAAGGCGCAGGAAAAAGCCTTCAGCCCTTGAACATGGAGACAGTTCAGGATGCCACATCTCTGGCAGGTGGCAGACAGTGCCCAAAAGCATCTGTCAGAAAGCCCGAGCCTGTAGCTCAAACAGGACAAAATAAATGTATTAACAATATGGACAAAGTTTCTTTTTCTTGTACTAATAAATTTTCTTGTCTTGATATTTTTAATAGTTCTGATAGTTCTCCTCTTCTTGATATATGTGCAATAGGTAGTCATAAAATTACAAAACAATCTACAAAAGAAGAAAAAACAAAATCACAAAAAAATAGTTTAGTTTCTTTGTCTTCTGATTTTTTGGATATGTACATAGAAGGGGGGACCTCCTTATGAGGCTCAGCTGTTCAACCAGTGCTTAATTCCCCAAAAACCCAAAACACTTCTTCTATCAACTCCCTGTCCCCTGGAGATGATTTTTCTGAAAGGATCCTTACTAGATCAGTCTCCCTCAAGAAGGAATTAAAGATCTCAATCGAAGTAATGGATAAACATGTGGATGTTGACACCACAACTCCTATTTAGGTCCAGGCTCTTCTAGACTGTGGAGCCAATTCTATCTTTATCAATCATCAATGGGCTAAGCGACGGGCCTCATGCTATGCAAATTGCTAATATCTATCCCAGTCTTTAATGTTGATGGAACGAAGAACTGAGCAGGAGACATTACTCATGTCACAGAAATCCATATGGAATACAAAGGTCATAAAGAAATAGTACAAGCCGAAATCAGCAATCTTGGTACTGCTGCAATCATCCTCGGATATACCTGGCTCAAGTATCACAATCCTAACATTAACTGGCAAACTGATGAAGTTAAATTAAATTGATGCCCAAGATCATGTTATGAATTATCTAATCACGCTACGCGTCTTGCTTCAATGGAACTAGATGAAGAAGTCGAAGCTGTCTCTAGATGGAAAGGTCTTATCAGTAACCTCGAAACTGATAATATGTGGAAGAAGCTAAGAAGCATAGTTGTGTTGGAAACACCTGTCAAAGAACTGGTTCCTAGCATCTACCACAAGGACTTTTATGAAACCTTTTCAAAGAAAGAATCCAAGTATATGCCAACACGCAAGCCATAGGATCATGTAATTGAACTAAAATCAGACTTCATATCAAAGAAAGGACAGATGATTCCCCTTTCAGCTCAGGAGCAGGATGAAGTAAAAGCTTTTATTGAAGATCAGCTCTTGAAGGACTATATCAGACCATCTAAATCACCTCAGACATTGCCTGTTTTTTTCATCCCAAAAAAGGAAGGCACAAAGCAGATGGTTCAAGATTACCACTATCTGAATGAAGGCATAATCAAAAATAATTATCCTTTGCCCCTGATTAGTCAGCTTGTTGACAAGCTTATGGGTGAGACGAGCGATGGTCGGGACCTCTCGCAACATCAACACTAAAACTGAGCACGAGAAAACAAATGAGTTATAGTCTCACTTGAAGACTTGGTCGATGATATGAGTAGCGTCGACGATAGCTTGTCGACGAAAAGCGAGTAAGAGGGGACGAAGACTTAGGTACGCTCGTGGACGAGTAGCCCCAAGAGAACCAAGCTAGGGTCTCTGGGCGTTGGCATTGCATCTTATATACAGGTACAGTGTTTGTATCTAACAAACATATGATATCATCGGAATGTTCCACAACATTCCACGACGTTCCATATGACGTCAGGTGATGTCATGGTCTAGACCGGTCTAGGTAAGTCTAGGCTAAAGTATTCTAGGCGAGTCCAGGCCTAGTCACGTGATATCTAAATATAAGTCCTCGCCCGCACGTGATGTGTCATGTGCTATCGAGTCACGTGCGCTGGTCACATGATTAAATAAGCACGTGATGTAAGTCACGTGACCACAAAAGTAGAGAGAAAAATAGAGAAAAATAAAGGAAAAATTATACCCCGTAACAATGGGTGCAAAATATTTTACTAAAATAGATCTTCGAAGGGGATACAACAATATCTAGGTTCTTTCGAACCCCTCATTATGTTCTTTGGTCTCTGTAATTCGCCAGCCACATTTCAAGCAATGATGAACAAGCTATTTGCAGATATGGACGATATTGTTGTTATCTATATGGACGATCTTTTAATTTATATAAAATCGGACAATATCGATGAGTATCACAAAGCACTAGCATGCATGCTACAGCAGCTCAAAGATAATGATTCATTCATCAAGCCAGAGAAATGCTTCTTTGACAAGACAGAAGTAGAATTTCTTGGCATGACCATAACTCACAATGGTATTTGCATGGACGAATCGAAAGCAAAAGCAATCTAGGAGTGGCCAGTACTACAAACGGTCAAAAATGTCCGTTCTTTCTTAGGACTTGCTAACTTTTACCATCGTTTCATACTTGATTACGGTGCAATCACCAAACCTCTCATGGACTTAACAAGAAAAGATACCCAGTGGAACTGGGGAGAAAAAGAACAATAGGTGTTTGACACGCTTAAAGAACATTTTATGACAGCACCTATTTTGGTTTATCTGGATATTGATGTGGAATTCCACCTGGAAACCGATGCCTTGGACTTTGCCATAGGCGCTGTCTTATCTATGAAATGTCCTGATGGAAAATGGCGGCCATGTGCATTTCATTCATACACTCTATCTGCTCAAGAACGAAATTACTAGGTCACAGATAAAAAGATGCTTGCTATTATCCATGTGTTAGAAACATGGAGACATCATTTAGAAGGTGCTCAGCACAAATTTGAAATTTGGTCCGACCACAAAAATCTATAATATTTTATGAAATCTCAAGATCTAAATTGAAGACAAGCACAATGGTCCTTATATCTCACGCAATTCAACTTTACCTTGGTACATAAGATAGGAACCTCGATGACGAAAGCTGATACTTTATCCCGACATTGTGATCACTCCACTAGGGTTGAAGATGACAACAAGAGCATCACAGTTATTCCTTTCGAAAAGACCAGGGCTCAATATATTGTTGTAGAAGCCGAAGAGCAGTCAATCATTGAACAAATTAAGGACTTATCTAAAAATTTAGATCTAGGATCTAATTATAAGCTCCAAGATGGGCTTTACTTCAGAGAAGAACATATTTATGTCTCTGGTGATGCCAAGCTGCGTCAGGACATTCTCACACTCCACCATGATAACCTAATCACTGGTCATCTTGATCAATCGAAGACACAGGAATTGGTGGAACGTAATTATTATTAGCCTAGGCTTCATATACAGGTCAAGGACTATGTTTCACAGTGCGATCGATGCGCCCATATGAAAACTTCTCGAAATGCTCCAGCTAGTATGTTACTGTTGGAGTCAAACGTCGTGACATATTATGTAATCCCATGATTTTCCGTTCGTCGTAGAGCTAGACATACCTCAGTGACTTCTACAGTTCACTGAGGTGAGATATCATTTATCCCCACTCGATTTACTCTTACTGACGTACCATAGCGTTACTTATTGCTATAGGTACATATACCCAATATATCAGTGACTTCCACAGTTCACTGAGCGTTACTTATTGCTATAGGTTATGAGCCCCGACGCTCAGTAACTTGAAAAGAATCGAAGCACGCTCGCACAAAAAATCCAGCATGTCTACTATACTGAAAGATGAACAGATTCGCATTCCCACACTGAAGACCGACGGCAGCAACTGGCTGACCTATAAAGATCGGATCGAGTGGGCAGTAGAGGCAAAAGGGTTAATCGGGTACCTACAAGGGTCAACGCCGAAACCCGTGGATCCCCGTGATGGGAAAGAGGCCTCGTGGACCCCTACGACCGCAGAGCAAGCACTACTTGATGCGTATCCAGCAAAGCTTGCGAAATGGGGAAAAGACAATGCTTGGGTCAAAAGTGTTATCGGAGCAACACTCTCGGAGTCGCTGTTTATCCGCGTCCGGAACGAGAAAGCAGCCGCATCGATGTGGAAGATTTTGTCAAGTGAATTCGAAAATTGTTCCCGTATCGTGACGATCGAGCTGTGACGAAAGCTCCACGAGCTACGCTGCACAGAGAAGGGTGACGTGCAAGCACACATTGATAAAATGCGTGCCATTCATGAAGAACTGGCATCCATGGGCGAAACTCCGTCAGACGATGATTTCGCAGCCATAATTCTAGGATCCCTTCCGACTTCTTACGATGCAAACATTTCAGCAATGATGGGATCTGCAACAGTCCTTAAGCAATCCCTTACTCCCAATATCATCATGACAGCTGTGACAGACGAGTATGATCGTCGTCAAACGAAGCTGAAGAAGCCGCCAGCAAGTAGTGAAGATGTCACTTACTCAGCACAACCCTCTCACAAGAAAAGGTTCACCGGAACATGCTTTAATTGTGGCAAAAAGAGCCACAAATCCGAAGATTGCTAGGAAGAGGGTAGCGGAAAAGCGGGACAAGGACCCAAGGGACGTGGCAAAAGAAAGGCTCCAGAAAGGGCTGCCACAGCCATAGAAGCGAGCGCAGAACCTGATGGTGTCTGGCTTGCACATGCCCATGACGAC
Source organism: Phlebopus sp. FC_14 (assembly GCA_021018615.1). Taxonomy (NCBI): domain Eukaryota; kingdom Fungi; phylum Basidiomycota; class Agaricomycetes; order Boletales; family Boletinellaceae; genus Phlebopus; species Phlebopus sp. FC_14. Next base: position 8,718 of record JAEVFL010000027.1, on the reverse strand, counting down.
TGGGAAGATCAGCTAGACTGGCTGACAGAAGTCGATGAAGATGACTTACCGTCGATTCACGACTTACCCGAGGAGACCGATGACAAAGATAATGAAGTGGTCACGACCAGCTTCGATTATGCAATGCTTGCTAGTGGAGCAGGTGACACCGCCAATTCCACAATCCTCTTCAATTCCGGTGCATCTCGTCACATGTCATCCTACAAAGATCAGTTTGTCAACCTCGTTGCTATGCCTTCAAAACCAATCACCGCAGCCGACAAATACACCTTCGAGGCCATTGGAAAAGGTGACCTCCACATCACCATACCAAACAGCAAGGGTCAGACACGAATTCTCTTGAAGGACGTACTGTATATACCCGAAATCGGTGTGACATTGATCTCGATCAGCCGTCTCGATGGCACAGGTTATGCGACGTTGTTCTGTGACTCACGATGCCAGATTTTCGACTTGAAAAAGAGGCAGCTGGCAGAGATACCAGTCAGCCGAGGTCTTTATGCAATAAGGGGACCTCGCACACCATTCGCAGGGGTTGTAGACACCAACAAGCCACTCACCATGGAAGAGATACATGTCCGACTTGGAGATATCGCCCCAGAAGCGATCCAGCAGATGTTGCATGATGGCGTCATCACCGGAATAACGCTCGACCCTGCGAACGCAACCATGGGACCCTGTGAGTCCTGTGAGTATGCTAAAGCAACCCGCAAAGCCATCGGGAAGACCCGTGACCCACCGAGACGTGATCACTTTGGTGATGAGGTCCACACTGACCTTTGGGGACCGTCACCTGTGCAAACCAATGCACATAGCCAATATTTTGTGTCGTTTACAGATGACCATACCCGTTTTACTGACCTTCGACTCCTGAAGACCAAAGACGAAACCTTTGAAGCCTACAGAGAATACGAGGCTTGGGTCAGTACGCAGTTCGGCACAAAAATAAAACGGCTATGTTCGGATCGCGGGGGAGAGTTCCTGCGTGACGAATTCAGCCGTCATTTGCACATGAAGGGCACAGAACACAAACTTACCGTGCACGATACCCCGGAGCACAATGGCGTGGCGGAACACCTAAACCGCACGCTAATTGAACGCGTACGTGCTGTCTTGCACGCGAGTGGGTTGTCAAAGACATTGTGGGGCGAGGCCTTGATGCATATGGTGTGGTTGAAGAACCGATCGTCGACGCGCGCACTCGGTAACAGAACGCCCTATGAAATATTGTATCAGCACAAGCCTGAGCTGTCGAACTTACCAACGTGGGGTTGCCATGTCAAGGTGCACAATCCAAATGGTTCGAAGCTTGATGTACGGGCGCGTGATGGTCATTGGGTGGGCTTCGACCGGGACAGTAATGGGCACTGCATGTACTGGGAAGACACACGGCGGATCGGCGTCAAGCGCAGCGTGCGCTTCGAACGGGTTGACGTTGCCGTCCCCATCAGTGCACCGCTCGCAGGGAAGCAGGCAAGCACAAGTAACAATGAAGATATTAGCGATCAGCACACTGATAAGGGTGAAAAACGTGATCACTCACCTGCTGAAGACTCTGCACACCAGCAGCAGTCATCCCCTCCTGCTATTGATCACCTGGGACCACATTTCGAGCCTCCTGTTGAACCGCGTCGCTCTGGTCGGGTCCGCATTGAATCCGCGTACGTTCGTCGTTTGCGAGAAGGTGAGGGCACGAGTGACAGACATAACGACCGCATTTTGCCGCGCAGCGTCCAGACGGGCACTGAGGGGTCAGGTGACGTTGCAGCTGAGTTCGGAATGCTGGGTGCTGGGGGAGAGCTCGACGAGGACGACGATGAGGTGTTTGCGATGGTGGCTGAAGCTACAGCAGCCATAGAAGGCAGCGATCCCACAACAGTCGAAGAAGCGCGTGCACGTCGGAACTGGCCGAAATGGGACGACGCCATGAAGAAAGAATTGAAAGCTCTCGAGGATGCACGTACATGGTCAATCGTCAAACGGCCAGACGATGTGAACGTCGTTGGTTGCAAATGGGTATTTCGTATCAAGCGGAACGCAGACGGCGAAATTGAGAAGTACAAAGCCCACCTTATTGCAAAAGGCTACTCACAGGTGTACGGAGTCGACTACTACGATACGTATGCACCCGTCGCTCGTCTCGCATCTCTCTGCACGATCCTTGCCATCGTAGCCCGAAACGACTGGGACATTGAAGTCTTCGATTTTCAGAGTGCCTACCTCAATGGGAAGCTCGATCCAGACGAAATCATCTACATGAAGCTCCCACCTGGCCTTGAAGTCGACAAGAAATTCAAACATCCTGTCACACTCCTCCGTGTCGCACTTTATGAATCAAAGCAGGGCGCACTCAAGTGGTACAAAGAGTTGTATCGCCTGCTCGAACATCTGGGCTTTCGTCGTGCTGAATCAGACTGGGGGGTATTCTATCGACATGTCGGCATCGAAATCCTCATTCTCGCATCTCACGTTGACGACTGCACTGTAACCGGGAGTGACAAGAAGTTGATTAAGGATTTCAAAGCTGACGTCGCTGTCCGATACAAGCTCACAGACCTGGGACCAATCTCGTCACTTCTTGGAATGAAAGTGACACACGATCGAGCTGCACACACCATATCGCTGTCGCAGGACGCTTACATAGAGGCTATTCTAGTGAAGTATAACTTCGCTGATCTGAAGCCCGTGTCGATTCCAATGGATTCCAACCTTGAACTGTCGAGCAAGCAGTCCCCGGAGACTCACGTCGAACGTGCACTAATAAAAAATATACCATATCGTGAAGCAATCGGGTCGCTCATGCACCTCGTAGTTGGAACTCGACCCGATATTGCATTTGCCGTTGCAACCGTTGCACAGTTTAGTGCAAACCCTGGTATGAGACATTGGGAGGCTGTAAAAAGGATATACCGCTATCTCGCTGGAACAAAAAAGCTTGCGTTGACGTTTGATGGAGGTAAAGTTGGTCTGGAAGGATTTACTGATGCAGATGGTGCTTCGCAAGAGCATCGTCATGCGATTTCAGGCTACGCATTTATCTTGGATGATGGAGCAATCTCGTGGGCGTCGAAGAAACAAGAACTTGTCATGTTGTCGACAACCGAAGCTGAGTATGTTGCTGCCACTCATGCCGCGAAAGAAGCTATCTGGTTGTGCCGTTTCGTCGAAGAAATTTTCCGTCCTCTTGCCAACCCGACAATTCTGTATTGCGACAACCAATCTGCTATTGCACTTTCCAAAGATGGTGCTTTTCACGCTCGTACCAAGCACATAGATATCCGCTACCATTTTATTTGTTTCGCAGTCAACAATGGCTCACTCCAACTCCTCTACTGTCCAACTGATGAAATGGTTGCTGACACCCTCACCAAAGCCTTACCAAGTGTCAAGGTGAAACATTTTGCAGCAGCTTTAGGACTTTGTAGCGTTTGAGGGGGAGTGTTGGAGTCAAACATCATGACATATTATGTAATCCCATGATTTTCCGTTCGTCGTAGAGCTAGACATACCTCAGTGACTTCCACAGTTCACTGAGGTGAGATATCATTTATCCCCACTCGATTTACTCTTACTGACGTACCATAGCGTTATTTATTGCTATAGGTACATATACCCAATATATCAGTGACTTCCACAGTTCACTGAGCATTACTTATTGCTATAGTTACAACCCCTGCCAATCCCATCTGGACCATGGATAGATATCTCAGCAGACTTTACCATGGACTTACCTCTTTTGAATGGTTATAATACAATTCTAGTAGTTGTTGATTGTTTCTCCAAAGAAGCAATATTTATTCCCATCAATAAAATGATCACAGCACTTGGAACTGCCAAATTGTATTTGTAGCATGTCTGGAAGCACCATGGTCTTTCCATGACAATAGTTTCGGACTGTGATCCACAGTTCACATTACAGGTTATGTGCAAATTAGGAAAATTCCTCAGGATTGAGCTTAAGCTCTCCACAGCCTTTCATCCACAAACAGACGGGCAAACAGAACAGATGAATCAAGCAGTACAGGAATATATCTGTCTTTTCATTGCTGAAAAGCCATATGATTGGTCTGATTGGCTCACGCTGATGTAATTCTCATATAATAACAAGTGCCAGGACTCACTTGACAAGTCTCCATTTGAGATTACTTGATCTTACAAACCAAGGATGGGGGTTGAACCTCTTACATCTAAGGTCCCTGCAGCTGAGGATCTCATGTTCAAAATGGAGGCAACACTTGAGCAGGCTCACAAAAACTTAGAGAAAGTACAAGCCACTATGAAATGCAAGGCCGATCGTTATAGATCTCAACCGCCTTCTTATCAGGTCAGCGATAAAGTGTGGTTGAGCACGTCTAACTTAAAGCTTTCTCGACCAAGTCGGAAGTTTACTGAATGATGGCTTGGTCCATATGTTATCACAAAGCTGGTTGGCTCCAATGCTGTAGAACTTTGTTTATCTTCCATGATGCACATTCACCTGGTTGTGAATATTAGCCGCATCAAACCTTATAAAGAGCCATTGCCCGGTCAACTGGCACAATAATCTGGTCCGGTGCTAGTCACCGAAGAGGGTGACCAAGAATACAAAGTGGATTACATTGTCGATTCTCGCTTGCGAGGTTGCCGCATCGAATTTTTGGTTCACTGGATTGGTTATTCTGATGAGGAGCATACTTGAGAGCCTGAGGCTAACCTGAGTAATGCTCACGATGCTATTCACGATTTCTATCGTCGCCACCCTTCTGCTTCCAGGAAATTGTACATGGTTCAATTGCAATTCGACTCTTTATTTGCACCCTATGTTAATTATTGCTCTGTGACCTCTGCTCCATTTAATCGCCTGGAAGTCAATTCCTAGAAGGGGGGTAGTGTTACAAGGTATACTTTTTCCTTCTATTTTTCCTTATTTTTCTCTCTCTTTTTGTGATCATGTGCTTATTTAATCATGTGACTTGATCACGTGCAATGAGAACATTATATTTAGACATCACGTGACTAGGCCTAGACTTACCTAGAACATTCTATAGCTAGACGCACCTAGACTGGCCCGAACTATGACATCATCGCGATGTCATATGGAATATCATGGAATGTTGTGAAACATTCCGATGACATCATTGTTTATTCTGTACAAACAGTGTAATAGTATATATATTGGAATATCAATGCCCAGAGACCCTAGCTTGGTTCTCTTGGGACTACCTGTCTATGAGCATGCTAAGATACAGTCCCCTCATCGTGCTCTTTGTTGACGAGCCTAAGTCAATGCTTTCTTGTTCCTCGACCCATGTCCTCAAGTCGGACAATAACTGATTTGTTTTCTCTGCCTTTGTTCTTGTGTTCAACGTTATGAAAGCCTAGTGTCACCACTTGTCTCAAGCACACCCGTGGACAAGTAGCCCCAAGAGAACCAAGCTAGGGTCTCTGGGTGATTGCATTCCAAAATATATACTGTTATAGTGTTTGTACCAGGCAAATAATTAGTAAGGAGGAGTGTTCCACAACATTCCATGGCATTCCATATGATGTCGTGATGATGTTATAGTCCAGACCATTCTAGGTGAGTTTAGGTGTAGAATGTTCTAGGCAAGCCCAGGCCTAGTCACATGATATCTAAATATAAGTCCTCATTGCATGTGCACAAAGCCACATGATCCAGTCACATGATCCAGTCATGTGATTCAGTCATGTGATCCAGTCACAAGTAAATAAGCACATGATATAAGTCACGTGACCATAAAAAGAAGGAGAAAAACAGAGAAAAATAAAGGAAAAATTATACCCCATAACAGTTGGAGCAAGCATTCTGAATGATGGCTTCATATCTTTTGAAGGTCCATCTGAGGCAGACTAGAGTGTTCCACAACCGTGTCTGAAATTACAGTGATGAGAACTGGGTGCATCACGTCCAATTTTTTATTCAACTATACTAGTTGACAATCCAGCAGATGTTATTTATTGTCCTTTTCAGGAAGGTTGGCACCATGGGAAAAAATATCAAAAATGACCTCCCCTTCGGCCCTCTCTATCTCATCAACACCTGTACAGAATTCATCAGTATTGATACCAATCAACCCAGAAAAAGATGGAGAATATATTCCATGATATCCGAACATAGCTGTGCAAGGTTTCAAAAAGTCGATATTCCAGGGATTTGCAAAAGGTGTACCTAATCCTGAATTTTCGAAATATTGGTTTTCGACAATATTGTTTTACTGGTATCGGTGGATGTGGATCTTGTTCTTCTCACTCATTCGAGTCGAATTGGTGTCGTCGCTGATGAATTCCAGGTGGGCATTGAGGAGACACACAAGTACCGAGTTGAAGGGTGTTTTGAACATAAATTTCTCACAGCACCAACTTTCCTGAAAAGGACAATAAGACATGAAACACACGGATTCAACTTTGGAGAAAATTCACACGACCTTTTGTCATCTGTTCAATCTTCCAACGAGAACCGTAAGACTGTACGAGCGAACGTCTTCGTACTTCTTGAAGGTCAGCGTTATTAGTATGGGAGACTAGTCCAAGACGCGGTGCGAACAGGGAGCTCCAGACGAGTTGACCTTGGTGAGCATGACATAGCAGCAGACGTAACTAACAGACGGTTTTGACAGAAAAATAAGGCGAACAAAATATCACGAAAGTAAAGTATCACGGTGAGCATACTAGTCAACCCGCAACTCAGAGAACTCCAACCGTAGCCCTGCAACATGCAAAGTTTGGGATATGCCTCGAGGTTGAAAAAGCCCAGCCAACGACTCCTACCAGCCCTGCAATTTATCCATCAAGATTGCCCACTCCAGTACTGTCACGCCTTTCTTCAGCATTTCTTCCTTCAGCTCGCGATCGCGCGTCTCTTCTCGTAACCTCGCTAATGCGCGAAGATGCTCCTCTTGTTTGATACCTAGACTGGACAGCACCGGTGCGATGTGTAATAACGAAGGTTGGCAGGATGCAAGGACCATTTCGACAGATGATGTCGATGTAGATCGTGCACGAAACCCTGAAGGAGGGCTTACTCTGCGAGTGCCTTGCATTTGCGGAGGCAAATTACTGTGAGTGATCCAATTGTGCTGATTATCCTGCGCTGTCAGAGCACTTTGACGGGGTGGGGAATTGCGCTGTCCAGTAAGTGCATTGAGCTCCGCCATGGTGTATATCCTCTCCGATCGGGCCGGGCTCGGTGCTCGGGCACGCCTATCGCGCTTGATGACAGTGCTTTTTTGTGGTTTGAACGGGTAGTGTGCGTTCAATTCAGAGGAACTGTACATCTGCTCAGACCGGTGCGACGGAGACGCGCTGGACTGACTCCTTCTAAGTGTTGATTTCAAGTTCTTTGGCATGTGGTGGTCAATTGGAAAGCCTCGTTTCGTACCCTCGAGGGCACTCACCTGAACCTCCCTGGATTGGATCGTCCCTTGATCTACCATGTACGTCCTTTCACGACTTCGTTGCGCCGCGCTGCTGTTTGATGATCCCATCTCCCCAAATTCGCCCAAGTCAACCTTGTTTCGTGCGACTTCTTCCCGCCACACATTCACCTTCCCTACCCTTTCTTCGTCTCTCGGCGTTCGTCTTGGATCCGCGCCACCACGTGCTTTGGTTGTAGAACTTTGCCACTGAGCCTGTTCGTCTGTGGTAATCTCTTGTAGATGTCTCGTCACCTCTTCCATCATTCTCCCAAACTCGGACGGTGTGGGCCCTTGACGGTGATGGACTTCGTGTCTTTCCGCCCACTCACCGTATACGCCACTAAACCTCACCTCTTCCTCCTCAGTTTGTTCTCCCTGGCCTGCCTTGATACTTCGGACCTCTGTGACGCCATCAAACTGGTACATCTCAGTAGCTGACGTCTCATGATCCACGTCATGCGTCACTGCATCAAAGTCATCGCCAACGATCTGCACTGTGGTCGGTGCTCGAGGATGTCGACGCGGTGGGACAGGGACGGGAACGATATCATACGACGAATCTTTGTTCCCCCGTCGAATCGATCAGCAATCAGTACGCAATACCCCGCGCAATGGGGCGTTCTGCTGGAACCCGGCTCACCACTGTTTCCATCTTTACATTGCATCGCGAACCCGGAGTAAGGCGTCCTTTATGTCGAGGCGGGATAATGAAGGGGGAAGGGTTGTGTGGCTGCAAGAAGCTAAACCCAACAAGGCCTCTTTACTGGTGGCCATTCATTTCTTTCTCTGGAGCGGAAGCAGGAACTGGGAGCCACTTCCGTGTTGCCCGTTCAACCTTGGAATGCGGAGAACACGAGGCTGCAGGTTGCGTTATCTAATAACATCGTCCTTGTAATCGCCACAGCATCGATCGCGAACGTATTGGATATCTGGGCAGCACGTTTTGCACGTGCAGTCGTGGAGTGAATGAGATATTGGGCGCAACTCTCGCATTTTCCGACCGTCATCTGACTTGAACCGTCTCGTGGATAATGATGCTGGTGGGATTCTTCGCAATTTGTTAGCCTCCTAGACGGATTGGAGACAGCTAGGCTGCCTGTTGTGCATAGGCGGCTTCTGACACGTATCTCGGGCGTCATATTCCGTACCTGGATATCCGCATGCCGATATATCCCCAGGAGATCTCTCGCAGATCCTCAATGGACTTAATGTCGATTGCGGGCTCATCGGTTCCTTCCGGCAAAATGAGATCCTGACGTTTTGCGATGGCATTTCTACCTCGAGATCAGACCACCAACAAATC